>NW_010729124.1:3560491-3581086 GCF_000365185.1 Nelumbo nucifera
CCCCCCCTCTCACACCCGCACGCACCTCCAAAAGTTTGCTTGCAAGAGAAGAGATCGCTCCCATCCCAATGAGACCTATTCACCCAGTACAGGCCATATTAGGGTATATTCGAATTCGATCCATATTAGGAATGTAAATGGAATATCTTGTATTATTAAAAAATGTGATGTGTCTTGTATTATTAAAAAATGTGATGTGTAATCTATATTAGGAATGTAAATGGATCGGATCAGATTTGAATCAGGGTATATTCGAACTCGATCTGACATTGTTTATGTTTGATTTGAGAATTTGATCGGATCTGATAGGACTTGATTTGAATTCGAATTTTATTGGCAAGTCAAATCTTCATATCTGATCTAATCTGACTTGTTTTCTTTAAAAATTGTTTTCATCATATATATACATGTTTTTTATAAAAAATAAATAATATAACAAACTTATAAAAATATATTTATAAATAAATAAATAATATATGTATTATATATTTATATTTATAAATATACAATATATATCGGATCTAATCTTCTCAGATCGGATAGGGATAATCCGAATGCAACCAAATAGAATCAGATCTCCGATTGGATAAAATCATGATCCGATCCATTTGCACCCCTACATTCAAGTATTAGCATGCATCATGCATGTTAAAATCACGCTTGAAAAAGATTGAAAATTGAGAACAAGTACTACTCCACCACCACCCAGTCACCAATATTTGGCTTGAAGGCCAAGTAAATAACCTCCAATCGGAACACGCCAGAGGCTTAATATAGAGCTATCAATGGGTCAAGTCTGGTTTGGGACAATATGTACACCAGTCTTGAACTGATTGTTACTCGGTTCTATAAGAAATCAAGACCCAGAATTCAAACCAATTATTAATTGGGATAATCAGGTCTCACCCGTTTAGACATCTCTAATTATCTATGATAATAAAAATTTAAGACTTCATTTTTATAAATATAACCTTATTAAAAACAACAACATAATTGTAAACTATTTATATATTGATAGAACAAGTGTTCTTAATCGAAATTTATCTTTTTAAACATAAAATATAACAAAAATCAGGAAACCTTTGTATATGATTGACTATATAATTGATTCTGATCTTAATCGAATATTCATATAATAACAAGAAGTGGCCCACCCAATAGAGTTGGTTAATTGGCTCAGCAGTCTGGGTTTGGACCGGTCTAGTGAATCTATAGAATTGCAAGTAATATATACAACCCTACAGGATATAAATAAATATAAAGTAAAAGTGAATATAAGCTTTAATTTCTTTTGTTGTGTGTGTAGATGTGATGATTCCTAAAGCAAATGAAAAGACTGGTGTGGTTATTTAATAAGTAGTATTAGTAGCCTAAATATTTATTAAATAGCATGGGGTTGGGCAAATTTTGGTATTAGTGATTTGGTTCACGTTTTGGCTGTATTTGATTTCTATCAATTATAATTGTGATTGTTATTTGAATATTGTGTGTTGGATGATTTGTACTTTACTAGGAGATTTGGTTGTAGAGAGAACACATGTCATGAGCCATGTCGGCCACTGAGCTGCGCCTGGACATGCAGTTTTGAATCCCTGATCACCTTCGATGATGACTGTGTCTCCCACAATCCAAGCGTGATTGACGTTCCCCTTCCCTTCACAAGTTCAGATCCTTCTAACTTCAATGACAAACCATCCAAAGTGTTGGACCAAGATATCTTGAGCGCAATCAATCTTATACCCACATCTCGATAAAGCTACTGTTTTTGGTAGTTTGGTACCGGTCTCTGCCCTAAGGCTCACATGGACTTTTAGTTTAAGGATACCATGACTCATGAGCGGACCCTGACCTCCTGGTCCCTACCACTCAGTCATGACTCGTCACCTCATCGCTTGATTTGTTTCCTCGAGGCTCGACCCAGTCGGCCATTGGTTTCAATCTTAGTCTATCGATTGGGGTGTCTTTTGCTTTAAGCAACTGGTTTAGGCGGCCCTACCGGAGACAATTATCGGTCCATGAAGGTGTAACGTGTTATTTTGTGAATGTGGTTAGCAGTTGGCAGTTAGCACCCGACAGACTCTACGGTCGGGGCACAAAGCTCTAGCTAGCCTCCATCATGTGTGTCAAAGATTGGAACAACTGCGGTTAAGGACACAGTGGTGATGGATATTGAGCTTAGATGATGGCGGGCTTATCTGCTTAGGTTGCAAGGCCTGTTTGTGATTGGTGGTAATCTTGGATGCTCAAGCACGCAAAATACTGCAGTAGTTTCTGGGCGTCTTGAGCAGTGTTTTCAATCCACCGTTGACTTCGATGGTTGAATCATTCAAATCGTTACCTGGTTATATTCGGATTCCATTTTCTTAAAACCCAAAAGTTTTTCGAAAACTGTTGACTTGGTCGTCAAAAATCATTCAAGGCAGATGATTGAAATTAACTTTTGAAGGCCATAACTTTATACTTAGTTATGTGATTGGAGTGCTATTTATGTTGGTTTTGGATAACTTTTTGATATTCATGTGTTTTAAGTGCAAAAATATCTTTTTTGGCCTAAAAACCCAATTATTAATATTTTTATAGATAAAAAATTAAGAATATAAATTAACATAAAATATTACATGTAAAATATAACTATACATTATTTTATTTATATAATAAATGTTTACATATATAATATGTTGATCTGCCATGGTTTAACCTGTTTGGTTATGATATTGGAACTGATAACCCATGATGACCCAAAGACAAAAATGATTGAACCTCTGAATTTGGTTTTTAAAACCATAGTTTTGAGGAGAGGAAACTTATACAATTTACACTTATAGGTCATTACAATACGTGTATGTAAGCTGGCCCACTCAACTTAAAACTGTTAGAATTTACGTATGAGTAGTTGAAGAGAATCACACATCGGAAAGGAATAAGAGGTGCAGGGGGACTTATATACAGTAGTGGCTCATAATCCAACAGCCTAACCTTTTGAGTTATCTGTGGTGTCTCTCTCTTGTATGCAAATCCTACTCACATGTACATGTACCAGCCCCCGATCTTGACGACTCTACGCAATTCACAACAGTTTCCTCTGGAGAACCTGTAAATGGGCTCCTAAACGACGTTCTTGATCAGGTCTTACTTTGAGAAGGAAGGCAAAAGCATTCTTTGATGAGCTCTTGAGGGGTCCCTTTTATTTTTTCTCCCTTCTAAGGCCTCAACTTAAAAAGTATGATGATTGATGAAGGATGTGGAGGGCCTAGCACTAAGGTCACACCACCACACAAGATGTTTCTTGCTTTAATATGACGAAACACTAAAAAGACTGGTGGGTGAGAGTGAACTCGTAGTAGGGCGGCTGGAGTGCATTTATAGGACCGGGGCAACAGCCCCACCATTGGTTGCATTTGGTAGCAGACTGATTTAACCCAATTCCATACTTCAAATTTGGATGGAGATAATCTTGTGGGGTCACACCAAAGATATCGATCAAACATCAAAAGTAAAGAATCCTGCTCCTTTTAAAGTCATGAGGTTACTATTGTGAGGCTTATAAATTAAATTACTCAGTCAGTCAGATCTGAGGCCCTGTTTGGTTCGTAGGAATAGGGGTCTGGAATCGAAACCGGAATGAGCTATTCCAATTCTAATTGTTTGGTTAAACAGAACTGGATTCTTATTTTTATTTCTACTGGAATGGCATTCCTCCATTTAAGGGAATAGTCATTTTCTGTCCCTTTCTTGGGAATGAAATCTCATTTCTGTTGATTTTCCATTTTCATTCTTGTCTGAATCAAACAGATTATGGGAATAGGCTATTCCAATTCTGACTGCAAACCAAACAGACCCTGAATTCTTTATATTAGAACATTATATTAGTTTTCTTTTTTACTATACTTTTTATAAATTATTAAGGGTCCGTTTTATTTGCAGCTGGAATCAAAATCAAAATTCTTCAAAATCAGAATCAGAATGGTCTATTCCCATAGTTTGTTTGGTTCAGACAAAAATGAGAATAGGACTAAACAGAAATGAGATTTCATTCTCAAAGGAGGGGCAGGGAATGGCTATTCCCTCAAATGGGTGAATGCTAGCCATTCAAGCAGGAATGAGAATGGGATTCCAATTCTACTTAACCAAACAGTCCAATTCCAAACCCCTATTCATGCAAACCAAACGGGGCCCAATTCTTTTGATTTAAGATTTAATTAGACAATATTGATTAATGATTAGTTAATATTTCCAAATAGGTTTGACAAGAGCCTATAAACTATGTTTGGTGAAAAATCTAAAGAGCCTAGATCAACTGTAGACAGTCATTTGAAGGGCTATCTATTTCCTCCTTTTAAAATAATTTATCTGGAATGCTTCAAAGCATGGTTTTGAAAATCGGACACGATGGGATGGTCAGACTGGAAAAATCGGGAACCGATCAGGTGACTGGTTTCATTTTACCCTAGAACCGTTATTTCACCATAAACCATTGATTTGGTCAATAAACCGCTGACCTGAGTAGTTGAATCGTTCGAACTATCCAACGGTTTGGCCATTTTTTAATTTTTTTACATTTTTAAATTTTTTTATCAGAATAAAGCGTTTGTGAACAATCAAACCGTTCGACCCAAAAAATGAACCCCTAACCAATTCGTTGTCCGATTCAATTTTAAAAACTTTACTTGAAAGCAATTGAATTAATTTAGCTAAATCTTGAACTCAGCCCTCCCACGCAGTCAGATAGAAACATCCCGGCCGCACGAGATCACAAAATCCTTGGAATGGCCCACCTAACCCCTCATTCTTAATCATAGGGGGACTAAATCAAATTAAAGCCCATGCCATGTTTGAATGGGATGAAGCAATGAGGGCTAAGTGCAGGGCCATGCATGGCTTTGTTTATTATATATGGTAATATATATATAATATAAACCATATAATAGCTGTTGGCTTTTTGTGCAGATCCTATATGCTTTCCACGCATTAAGCAACATTTATATAATCAAGAAAAAGCTAAACTGCAAAAACAATATGTACGGCACTATATCCTTTGGGCTTTGACGTTACTAATTTTTATTTATGGGAGGGGAGATAAGTAATTTTTATTTATTTTTGGAAATGGTGCGGGGATCATATTCTTCATCTCCGACCTCGATTATAAAAGTAATTCTCATTTCTATTCTTGATTCTCGTTGGTAATAAAATTTGTCTTCCACTCTCAATCTTTGACGAGGATGAATTCTCAGCGGGGACGTGAATCTCTGAATTTTCTTTAGATAATAGTATTTATTTAAAATAAATAAAAATTTTAAATTATAAATAATTTTTTAAATATATTTAGATATATATAATATAAATAATATATATATACATAATTAGGGCCGGGGCAGAGTGGAGACCTCAATCCCTATCCTCAACTCCAACCCCGATTAAAAATTCCTATTAATTCTTGTCCCCGTCCCCGCCCCACCAAAATACTTTATATGGAGAGAGAGGATCTATGCTATGATCAGGCACAATGGTAGCAGATATATTACAATTTAGATAGAAAAATAAAAAATCTACCAAAACACTGTCCTGATGAGAAGGCTGATATCATATCACTCTACTTCCATTGCAACATTATTAGTACATATAACTCACTCTTGGGTGGTAGGGGCCAGGGGGGCCACTTATGTCCATGCCTTTGAATTATTGTTTCTAATTCAATATGTCTCTAATAGAGAGATAGAGAGAGATTATTGTTTCTAATTCAATATGCCTCTAATAGAGAGATAGAGAGAGATTTTGTGAAACCTGTTCCAGTCTCTGATAGAAAGATTTTTTTTCAAATCTGGTTCAGGGGGCCGACGTAACAATTTTTTGAACTTTACTTGAAACATCTCCTGTAACAAACACCACTGCCTAAAAGATAAATAAATGAAGCAACGTGGTAATCTCTTTATGTTTGAATTATTGGATTGGAACCTTTTGTAGGGATTGATGGGGTAGACCGGCAGTGTAGAGACGTGTGAGTGGTCCCTAATGAAACCAGGTGAAAATCTTTCATAATTCATGTAGGAGTAATGGAGTATTAAGAGTTAAGACAGCTCCACAGGTTTCCGCTGATCTAGCACGGAATGTGACATATTGAGTTTTCACCGGCGACAAGAGGTCTTTTTTATGTGTGCCTTTTACCGGCATACATATACCGGCAGTCATCCAGTTTTGTATCGGTGTATTTCCTAATTTGCGATAAAACAAATGTCATATCTTATTATCCCTCAGATTATCAAAAAAATGTCTTAGCATCTCGAGAGACAAAATTCTTGCACACGGAAGGCCAGGCAACCCATTAAAATACATCAATGTTCTGTACCCATAGAGCCCATGTGAAGCCCACACCTTAGTCATATAAAATACAAATACTGACGTGTTCACTGTTGTCCGGTCCAATTTACATGATTTTGTCTTCGGTCAATCCAGATTCATCGTATCAAATCCTAAGAGATCTTAACCTTCAGATTGCTTTTTGGTCCTTTCTTCAAACAGTTTTCTTCTTTTTTTTGGCATGGGAGCATGGTTTTAAAAAACGTCTCCGAAACCGAATCATTATGGGATCTGTTAAGTTGATGTAAAGAGCGTTCTGTAAGAAACAGATTCACACTCCCAAAATACCCTTTTTTACTTAGAATTTGCATGTCTTATTCGTTAGAGGTACAAGTTGGGTGGGCAAGGCCGGGGTTTAGCTCAAATGGACCAAATCCAGTCCTAAGAATTGGGCTAATGTGTCCAAACTTGATGCATTCACGTTGTGTTTGAGTCCAGGCCGGACTCAAATTAATCAATCAATTCACACTAAGTCGATATACATAATACATGTATGTGCATGTATACATACAAATATGTATCTATAGTCGGACTAATTTTGGGCTATCTAAGGGATGGACATGGGCCCAGCTTGAAAAATTAAAAAGCCAAATAACACCAACTGGATATTAAATTTCAATGGATCCGATCCCTAACACAAGTCCAACGTAGTTAAAATTCTTTAAGTTCAACAATCTGACCAAAAGACCTATCGATAGACATCCCATCTGGGTCGTCCAATACCAGTTTTGTTTAATTGTTTTTAGTGGGTGGTGACGGTTCATTTACCATTTGGCATGTTATTTTGCAAAAAAAAATGTTAATTTTGTCATCAAATCGCTGGTCCAAACGGTTTAACCATGGAATCGCTCAGCCCAGTTCAAACCAAATAATTGAACCACAAGTACAAAATATTTACTGAATAAATGTAAACGGAACCAAACACCCTCTAGAAGAAACCTAAATGAAGAAAATGTCTATGATTTGGGCAAATCATATGTTTCGTTTCAGCCATCACTCTTCATTAGTCAGTTGTCTGCTGTGACACAACTACTCTATGTACATTATTCACAAGAAAATGCCCTAAAATTTTAGGGCAAATTTTAGAAAGAAATAATGTTTAGTTTCAGCAGAATATGAAGAAGAAAGGACAATGGTGTTTGAATTCTTCATTTGTAATATTATATTTTCCTTCTTCAAATAGAGAATAAAATTGACCATTGATTGCTCATATTTTTTACCAGGGCAAGAGTGACATTTCTATTTATATTTTCTTTTGATCAAATTCGTTTAAATGAGTATAGGTCAAAAGTATCATTTTCCACTTTCATCCAATGGAAGGTCAATTAGGTAAGTCAGCTGTAAACTATAGGGAGTGTTAGTAACATGCAAATTATAGGGTATGATCTTGTGAATCTGATTGGGGTATATATATACTTAAATACAGCAGTGAAGAAATTTTCTTCTTTTTTTGAATTTTCTTTTTTTTTAATCTATGTTATTTTGGTTCCAACGAATCAATCTCCAAAATCCCCTTTGCTAATTTTACAATTTTTTTTTATTTTTAATTCTACGTAATTCCATCTAAGTAAGCATGTATCTCATGTTTCAAGAGATTTTCCTAACCTAACGAACTCCACTCGACTTTGAATGAAGCACGATATTCTAGATCGTGTTATATTCAGATTCCATCTGGGTTATATTTTTTGAACTATTTCCTTCTTTTCGACCCTTATTCTTCACCTTCAGAGAAGCTTGAAGTTTGAGAACCCCACGTAAACAAAGGCGACACAGCAACTTGAGAAAGAGCTTGAGAATTCCACCCCAACGGTTTTGCTCTACTTTCTTCTATTCCAGTAGAAGTTTTTGAAACAATTAGAGAGCTAGATAAAGCAGGTATTATTGGTTCCTTGACATCACTTTCCTTCTATCAATGTTCCATCCTTTATTTTGCTAACCATAGATCCATACTTGACCACACCAAAACAGGGGTGAGACTGTGGTGGTTGTTTTTTGTTGTTCATTCTATTCCAGTGGTAATTTTGCTTTGTTTATGGCACCATGAACAATGGATTGAGCAAATTTTTTAAAGGTATACTATTAGTTCTTGACATTCGTTTACTTCTATTAGTGCACCCTATTTTGCTAACCATACTCATACTTGAACATGCCAAAACAAGGAAGAATGCTGCAATCCATTTTTTTTTCTGTTGTTTTAGAGAGGAAAATGAAATTAACTTGGAAGTTGTTGGAACATCAAGAGTTTAGTCGTCAGTCATTTTTGGGCAATCAAACTCTTGGTATTCGTAGGGAGGCATAAGAATGACCAAACTTTCAGTCACTGGTCCTTTTACACCATTTCCAATATCTACGGGCTGTTTTCAGTGTTCATTATTGCCGACGACTTTGTTAAACACCATTTAGGAGTGAAAGGGATTGAAACAAGGGTGAATATCTCACTCCCAGTTTCTGTATTTCACCACTGTATCGAATGACATTGTTGGTTTCATTTGGGTTATGAAGACAATTATTTTGCGTCAAATTCTAGATAGTCTGACTCAAATCCAACCCACAACCATATAAATAGACCATTTTAATAACAAACCTGTCCAATTACATCCTTTTGAACCGGTCTGATTTTGTCTTTTAACAAATAACTATTAATAACCAGTCGAGTTTCACTCCTACGGACTTGACATCGACATCCGGCAAGAACATCCCCATGGAGATTCACCAGTGATGCAAAGACCAAAGACATTAGATCGCTGCCATATTTGACAGTATTTGGAAGGAAAAAGTTGCTGCCCAAAATAGATTAGGGAAACACCGGAATAGATAGAGGGCAAATTCTGTCCGAGTTTCCTTCTACTTTTCCCTTTGGTTCCTACATGTATTTGGGAAAAAGAATCTACTGATAATAATGTTTTTGTAACTTTTTTTTTTTTTTTGTGTTTTGCAGGCAACAGGGCTCGACAGAGGCTAGATCTCACTTGTTCTCACTCGTTCTTCTATCTAGTAAATAGTCGATTCTTGATACTTGAAGGTACCTTGCATGTTCTCCATATGTTGGTTTCTTCTGTTCTTCTATTATGTGATTTAAAAGAAATGTAGTCTTTGATTGTCACATGAGGATTCTTTTGGGTGGATGATAATATTATGAAAAATCCATGTTTTTTTATCCCATTGCACTTCCTTCGGTTGTCATATGGTTTGTTGTATTTTTCCGTTTGAATCTTTACGTGTGATATGTTTGATTCTTTTTTAGTTCCATACTTACTCCATGTTTTTTATTTTATGTTGTTTTCAATCATTTTTTACTGTAATGGGTTGTTCCAAGTGTGCAAGAGAGATTTTTTTGAATGTTGTTTGCAATCAGGACAACAATCAACTCCCATGAATAAGCTTACTACTAGCCTTCCCA
This sequence comes from Nelumbo nucifera, assembly GCF_000365185.1. The sequence goes on from NW_010729124.1 coordinate 3,570,246, forward strand.
ACTTTGGCACTATTCCATCTCAACATCCACATCTTTACTACAGTCATTTTCTAAATAACCAACATCCCATGGCAATAACTAGTTGGTGGAAGAACCAACATGCCAAATCTGTTTTTTTTTTTTTTTAATTTCTATGAAGGTATGGACCATAGATAGTTATTAAAATGATTATTTGACTCAGTTTTCTTAATTAGATTAAGAGTTTGGTCATGTTTGGTTTTCTGCTCAGAGCCTCATTTTTGTAATTCTTGCTCATTCTTACCCAGCATGAGCAAGAATGAGTAACATTAGAATGTTTGGTTACAAAATTCTTGCCATCGGCCTCATTCTTTTCAGAATGAAAATTCAATCCATAGCACAAAAATTGGGGTAGCCTGCAGCATGAAAAATAATCATGCTCCATCTTGCTCAGTTTCATTCTTTAAAGAAACTCTATGCCAATGGTTAGAAACTACTAGCATAAAAACACTTTTATGAAAACATTTTCTTGAAAGCACTTCTATAATAGTTTTATGAAAATTACTTTTATGAAAGCAAAGTACTTTTATGAGAGCACTTTTATAAAAGTACTTTTACGAAAACACTTTTATAAAGTAATTTTATGGAAAATACTTTTATAAAAACACCAATACAGAAGTACTTTTACGAAAATACTTGTACAAAAGCACTTTTACAAAAGCACTTTCATAAAAGTATTTTATCAAAGTACTTTTATGAAAGTACTTTTACAAAAGTACTTTTATGAAAGCACTTTTACAAAACTACCTTTACAAAAGCACTTTTATCGAATTACTTTTACAAAAGTGTTTTTATTCATTCACTTTGGATTGAATTGGACCCAATCTGGTCCATTTGCATTTTAAACTGGATTGGATTGTAGGTGTTTGTAGTTTTTTATATATTTTTTGGACATTTCATTTTATTTTGGTGTTTGATTCAATTTGGATTGGATCGGACCCAATCTGGTCCATTTGCATTTTATTTGGACTAGATTGGACTTGGTTTCTATGGATTTGGTTCAGTCTATTTGTAAATGGACCGATATTGGATTGGATCGGATTGGACCAAATCTAGTCCAATTGATAGCTCTACCGGTGAACATTTATCTATGCTGATGATTTTGGAGATTTAGGCCGGTGGTTTATGACTGCTAACACAATTTTTTTAGGAATGAAAATGAGCAACGTAAGGCACTTATTAGTTTGAAAAGAATTTATTTTTTAGGAAAAAAAACATTTGGTTCATAGCGATATTTTCCCATTTTACCCATTCTTTTCTATTTTAAAATTTCATCTTTAACAAGAATGAGAAAAAATGAAAGTTGGACGAAACATGACTGGCCTTTGTTTTCCTAGTTATTTTTAGAGTTGGTTTCTTAATTAGAAAGTCAAGAGTTATATTAATAGGTCAGCACTAAAGTGACTAATTGGTGCCTTAGGGCCCACTTTGACAACAGCTAAAGTGTCTAAAAGCATTCATGAATATTTTTCTAGTGACTTTGCCTCATTCAGCCCATATATTTGTGTTATTTTCCATTAGACATGAGGCCACCAAATACCACTCAAAGGCGTAGGCAGGTTGTCGGAGCCATTGCCACCATGTGTTCTTACACCATTGCAGTTATCTACATGGCATACCTTACCCTAGTTGAGAAGCCCATAATCTGAGAGGGTAGAAGTGTAGGGACAAGGCAGTTTATGAGAAGCATATTCCATAGTGATGAGTCATGTCTTACGCAAATTAGGATGAGACGTAGGTGTTTTGGTTCACTTTGTGCATTACTCATGGCTCATGGAGAAAAGGGAAAACCATGCACCCAAAATGTGATGGCTGCAATGGCATTGGATCTACGGGTCAGCTACAGATGCCACTGTCCTCTATGACTCCCTATATAGGGAGTGCAAATGGAGATATAGTTTTGAATTACTAGAAAGTTGAGTAGTTTATACATGCAATTGGTGTTGACCACTTGTAGTTTATGCAGAATGCTCTGATTATTAGAATATATTTGAGATTACACATATTTTTTGTGATTTTCTATTGTCGTAGGGTTGACATTACAGGCTTATTATATGATAAACACAACGATGCCAACATGTTTCATGTGATTGTAGGATCTTATGAGTGCACTAATCAGATATTTAATATGATCATGACACAATCAAATGAAATCAAATTATACTGTCTGATGGTTAAATGTTTTTAGGAATGGTTTACGGAAGGGATTGAGTAGGCTCATCCGCCGGAAGCCAAAGAGAAAGTACCAAGGACAAGGCCACCTTGTCAACAGGAAAATCGGATAAATCAAAGCAAGTGAGGCGGAATGATGCCATGGATAAGGCACTCATCGATTTCTTGAACCTCTTGCGGGATGGGGTGATGTCAGTAGATGGATTTGACCATCAGGTGCTCAATGCTAGCTATATTTGGCTACCTACCTGGGTGGGAAGAAAAGATTTTCCTAGCAAGAGAGAAACTTTATAGAGCCCAGATGGTCATTAACACTCTCTCTAAATTACCTGGGTTTGGCATGCCCTAGTATGATGCTTAGATGGGTTGAAGTATAACTGAACATAGTGGTGGTGATTAGACTATAAGGGCAAGGGCAATTCTTATTGCTTATACTCTAGCCAGTTAGAAGTAGAGCAAATGTATCGCTGGTACTGCAATCATGCATTAATTAATAATAGTAATGGACATGAGGTGGTGATTAGACCATCACATTCATCACTTGGGCCAGGGGAAAAGATATGTGGCCACTCATGAGTGACGTTTCATAACCTTAGCACAAGTGAACAATGATTAGGTTCACGCTAAATAGGTATTTAGTAGATTTATAGAAAGTGCTTACTAACTATGTTTTCTTTTGCTACACTTAACTAAACTGTCTTCATTTTGCTCTCCAAGTACAAGTATGAGATGAACACGAGGATATAATTCTTTTTCCAGTTTAACAAGGATACGATTATTACCAATGTGAGGTTGAATTCACAGGTGGGTCACTTTGAACTGGGATACCAATAATTTAGATCCATTGAGGTATTCATGCAATAATTCAGATCCATTGGCTTAGACATAGTAGAATGACTGATTTGATGTAGGGTTGATCATAGCAGTGAATATATATAGAAATGATAGAAATATGATTGTTCAACTGGTGAAACAGATAAGTGCCTACTAGTAGGATATATATATATATATATATATATATATAAATGTGTGGCTTTTTTAGTAGGTGTTTAAAAGGGTATAGAGAAAAACTGTATATGTACGTCCATGTTAAAGAGGTGTAAGAGAACAACTTTAGTGGCGGGCGGGCGGGCTAATAGTATGTTACTAACATGCTAGCATGTTGCAACTACACAATAGCCAAGGTATTATCATTCATCAATTTTTCTCGTGGGAACACTTTGCCTAGTTAACTTGGAATTCTGGTGCAAAGATTAGTACTAACCACTTATTACAGTTCAAAGGCTAAGTTTGGGGATGTTTGGAAGCGCGATCGTTTTTCTGAAAAATGATGCCACATCGGATCTACATGGGCGTTTCAACAAAACGCCCATATACATGATTGTTTGGTTCAAGCGTTCTCTTGAACCACGAATATGTCTCGTAAATCAGGACTTCACCGATACATGAAATGTCAAATTTGGCGAAGCATTTCATGCTTCAATGAACCGTTGTCCCCAACAGTTCACTGAGATGGTCAATACGTGTATTCTACATGGCGCTTACCTGTAAGATGGATTGGCACTAGTGGGAATGTTCTGGTGCTTCTCAGCCCACTGGAACATTAACCCAATGAGTGGTAGGGTTAGAATGTCACTTGAGCATTCTAACTCTTTCTTCTTGCCTCTGAAAGTTCTCTCCTCTCATAGACAGCCCTTGTAACCTCTACTCGTTTCTTCGTTATTGCCGTCGCCGAAAGAGGTTGGTCGTCGCTGGAAGAGGTTTTTTTTTTAGACGTTTTTTTTCCTCTGTGTAAACTCGTCACCAAAAGTTTTTCCTCTATGTAAACTCATTTCTAGGCTTTGTTTTATGCAAAAAACAAACACATGTATTAAGAACTCATTAACAGATCGAATTGATATATTTTCTCAGAATTCTTGGGTTGGAAAGGGTGGATCTTTTACAAGGATAAATCATAATTCTTGGGTTGTCTGTATCATTATGTTGCTTGCAACTTGCGAAAGTCCCTATTTGATTTGAAGACTCTGCTTTAATGTGATGGTTGATTGATAAATTAAAACATAATATATCTTATCCAAACTTCCTCAACACCAGACTCTGTCCCTTAGTACTCCATGTTAAGAATTCATTAACAGATCGAATTGAGATATCTGCTCAGAATTGTGATACATGGGGTGCTTATAGAGTACCAACTTCTTATGGTGCTGTGTGGGTTTACCTGTTACTTGAAAAAAGTGAAGTAGCACATATTGTTGAGAATTTCTGTGCTATGGTAGAACGCCAATTTGGCAAACAAGTTAGAACTGTTCGAAATGATAATGGAACAAAGTTTAAAAGCCTGAAGTCGTACGTTGAGACTCATGGCATTCTGCATCAAACTTCCTGTGTTGGAACGCCACAATAGAATGGTCGAGTGGAGAGAAAGCATAGGCATATTTTGAATGTTGTGAGAGCATTGAGGTTTCAAGCAGGTTTGCCTATTCGTTTCTGGGGGGAGTGTGTCTTGACTGCCGGATACTTGATAAATAGGAGACCTTCTTCCGTACTTGACGGGAAGACTCCGTATGAGGTACTATTCGGGATGACACCTCAGTACAAGCAAATGAGAGTGTTTGGCTGTCTCTGCTATGCCCGTTGGAGCCCTCGAGATAAGGATAAGTTTGGAGCGAGGAGTAGGAAATGCATTTTTGTAGGTTATCCCTACGGGAAGAAAGGTTGGCGCGTATATGATCTTGAGAGCGGTGAATATTTCGTCTCCCGCGATGTAGTCTTCCATGAAGATATATTTCCATATGCCGATGATTTAGAAGTACCTCTTGAAAACAACCCTGGCCCGGCAATTGCGGCTATAGTTGATGATGATGTTAATCACAGCCACAGAGGAAATAAAAACAAGGGGAGTGACGAAGAGGATATCTGTGCGAATGATAGGGAGAGCTTTCAACATACTAATAGAAGAGAGGAGGAGCAAGGCAATGGAGGGGATGTGTAGGAAGTGGAAGCTAATGGCAGTGAAGACAGAATTAGTGTGGATCCAGCACCACAAACAGCACTAGAAGAGCAACTTGGCAGGGGATATCGACATCGCACACCGTCTGTTTTATTAAAGCCCTATGTAACCTACACTGCTCGATGTCTGAAAGACCCCATTCGCACTCAAGCTAACTCTGAATCAAAGTCCTTAGGTATGACTCCCTATCCCATAGCAAATTATGTGACATGTACTAACTTCTCCGCTAAACATCAAACTTTCTTAGCTACAGTCACTGCAGGAGCCGAGCCTACCAATTTTTCTGAGGCAATAAAAAGTAAGAAATGGAGAGAAGCTATGAGGAAGGAAATCCAGGCTCTAGAGGATAATGATACATGGACATTGGAATTTCTACCTCCCGAAAAAAAGGCCATAGGGAGTAAATGGGTCTATAAGATCAAATATAATTCAGATGGGATGATTGAACGGTATAAGGCACACYTAGTTATTCTCGGGAATAGACAGGTTGAAGGATTGGATTACAATGAGACTTTTGCTCCTATGGCCAAACTGACAACAGTTCAAACCTTCTTAACCGTGGCAGCTGCTAGGAATTGGGAGTTGCATCAAATGGATGTACATAATGTTTTCTTACATGGGGATTTGAATGAGGAAGTATACATGCAGTTGCTGCCAGGATTTAAATCTAAGGATCAAACAAAAGTGTGCAAACTGAAGAAATCTCTCTATGGATTGCGTCAAGCTCCCAGATGTTGGTTCTCAAAGTTAACAACGACCTTGATATAGTTTGGGTTTGCTCAAACGTATCCTGACTACTCTTTGTTCACCTATTGCAAACACAATGTTCGTTTGCACGTGCTGATATATGTTGATGACCTGATTATTGGTGGAAATGATATTGCTGCCATTGTGAAATTCAAAGAGTATCTCCGTCGGTGCTTTTGTATGAAAGACCTGGACCCACTCAAATATTTCCTAGGGATTGAAGTAGCTCGTGGCCCTRAGGGAATATTTTTGTCKCAAYGGAAGTATTCCCTAGACATCATCTCCGAATGTGGACTCATGGGAGCCAAACCAACATCCGTGCCCATTGAACAGAATCATCATCTTGCGCTGGCAAATGGTGCTCTGATGGAGAATCCAAATCGGTATTGACGGTTAGTGGGACGGTTGATCTACTTGACTATTACACGGCATGAGTTGTGTTATTGTGTTCATATCCTAGTTCAGTTCATGCAAAGTCCACAACAGGAACATTGGGATGCAGCTCTGCGCATAGTACGTTATATGAAAGGATATCCAGGACAAGGTCTATTGTACCGATCTGATAGCGATTTGCGTCTATATGCCTATTGCAACTCTGATTAGGCAAGCTGCCCATTAACACGACGATCGCTGACTGGCTATTTTGTTCTGCTAGGGCAGTCACCGGTTTCTTGGAAAACGAAAAAACAACATACTGTGTCGCACTCCTCTGTAGAAGCCGAATATCGTTCAATGGCTACGACAAGCTGTGAGCTGAAGTGGATGAAGAAATTTCTTTTGTCCTTTGGGGTGGCGCATGATGAACCCACGCGTTTGTATTGTGACAATCGGGCAGCTTTGCACATAGCCGCAAATCCAGTGTTCCACGAGCGGACAAAGCATATTGAGGTCGACTGTCATTTTGTTCGCGATGAGCTACGGCGTGGGAACATTGTTACTTGCCATGTTCGAACCGCAGAGCAGTTGGCTGATATCCTGACAAAGACTCTGGGAAAAGAGAAATTCACATATTTCCTTGGCAAATTAGGCATCTGGAATCTACATGCGCCAATTTGAGGGGGAGTATTGGGAAACCATATTTGCACGTAACCTTCCTACCGAAACGCAACCTTCGGTGGGTGCTTTGTATTCTTAGATGTATTTGAACAATCAACTCCTAGTGAAAGTGAGACTCCTATTTGTATATATAGGGATGTGCCTTTCAAAATAATGGAATAAGAAGAAGAAGAATTTCCTGGCACCTGCCTGTGAAACCCTCAAATCTACCCACCATACACCTTTGAAGAAACCTTTTCTTTCTCAAATCCCTTTATCATCTAGGTCAAGAAAAAGCACATCATCCACCTTACAAATCACCACTCCCCCTTTCGTTGGCCAAAATGTTCCCTTCCACCACCTCTCTTTGAATAGCAATTTAAATTAGGTGTTTTCTGGAAGAAATTTTGCTATAAAAGAAAGTTAAAACCCTACTTAGATGGTTTGGATAAAGATTGACAAAAGAGACTGTATAATTTGGTATGTAGAGGATATTTAATAGGATAAACTTACTCCACTTTTTTTTTTCTTTCTTTAGAAGTAACCTTACTGGCATATATGAAAGTCAAATAGCAACATATTTGTTCAAGCTGTAACAAGCAATTCACAATCTAAAGTATGCATTCATTTCCATCAATTTGTATAGTTGCCTCCACTTCTTAATCTGAAGAGATATCAATCTCTTTGGGTTGGGTTGGTGCAATGTCTAGCTTTTGATGTCATAATACTTTTAGAAAGATTTATGATAGGTTTTCTAGATTTATTTCTTTGATAACCAAGTTGTATTAGGTTCTTTATTCCCAACTTTTTTTTTCTTATCTTTTTTTTAGATGGATTCTTTATCCCCTTCTCTTTTTTGTAATAAAGTCCAATTTATCAATAATAATTACTACCTACATCTAAATTATGTTTAACTCCCTAGATATCTGCTTTAATTGATATATCACAAATTGAAGTAGTCTTAAAAGATGGCTCAATATTGCCAACTACATAAATTCTTCAATGATGGTTGGTTTGATTGGATGTCATGTTGCTTCCAATATAAAGACAATTGTATTTCGATGTTTAAATAATTTCATTTTTTTTGAGATATTCACTTAATTGTTTTCTAATCCATTGTCATGACCAAAAGAACTTGACTGTCAATATAAGTTAGTCAAACACCCATGAATTCAGTAACTTCCCTTTTTAGGAGGAGGGGCATTCATATTTCTTTGCCATAATAAATATTTAAAAGCTACATTAACCACTTTTTATTAACAAGAAAAGGTTTCCTTTTTCCACCCCTTTCCTACTCACATTACACTCTTCCATTATCTCAATATTAAGTTAGCCTACTTTATGGCCTCTCCCTCCCCCTTTAATTACTCTCTTTAGATCCACGGCTTTGCTCTCTATAAATCCCAACTCATAACATGTAACTTTTTTCCTCTACTAGATTTCTAGCGAGGAAAAAACCTAATGTTCATCTAATGCCTCCTTGAGAAATTCTATGATTAAAACACATGAGATATGACACAAATAAGTAGAGAAACACATTAGATATATTATGTTTTAATTGAGGACTTATTTATTATGTTAGTATTAGAAATGGTTGGTTGATAAATTTCATAACCCATTAAATTCTTTAGAACACTATTTACAATAACAAAATTAAGCTTAGTAGGTTTGATAGTAGTGGTTTGATGCAGAGGAGGAAACCTTCCTACATCTTCCTTTAACGTGGAAGGGTGGAAGTACATACGTCAGAAATTTAACGAGAAACATAATAGGAATTATGTCCATGCTCAGTTCAAAAACAAGTATAATGCACTTAGATAACGTCGGAAGCAATACTTAACCCTCCTTAACCACATAGTTGTGACTGTAGATCCATTGACAAAAATTCCTATAGCAAATGAAAAAATCTAAAAAAGCCTAATGAAGGTAATTTGCCTTAAACCCACTCATATACTTTTGATTTAGAATAGTATAAAACCTAATCAATTCCTTATATTGCGTAGACTCATCGTTGGGCACAATCATTTAGGACACAAGTTTATCGTCATTGGGATGAGTCAGAATAAATTTTCGGAGGAACATAGGCAACTAGGGACATGGGATACTTTATTGAAATGGGTCTTGATGATCAAGTCCTAATTTTAGATAGCCCACTACCAGATTTCATTTAGATGATCAAGGGACACTAGCAACTGGGGAATCTCTTGCCAGTCCATACATTGTTGACCCCACTAATAATGTATTAGAGATGCCAGACCATAAGAGGAGAGTTGGCAACCCACCCACTAGCATGAAAAAAATGGAAGAAACAATGTCTTCCACCCGGACTTGATTTAATGATTAATTCATGGGTAAAGTCCAACAAGAATAAACTTGAACTATTGGAAAAGGAAAACTCACGGGAAATCAATAAGTAGTAGGAAATGGAAATGGAGATGGAGATTGCAGTATAGAGGGAAAGATTGATAGAATTAGAGAGGTCAAAGATTCAAGAAATGGAGAATGAAAGAAATCTAAAAAGGGATAAACTTGACAAGGCTCGTGAGAAGGAATAAATAAAAGAATGCATTGAAATCCTTAATTCCATATTTCAAGTTGAAAAATTATCTCCAACATGTTATTTCAAGGCAACCAAGTTGTTTATGAAAGAGAAATGGAGGAACACTTTCCTTGCTATTGAAGGGATGAGAGATCCATCAAATGGATGGCCAAACCCTACAGGAAGGTTGGGCAAAATTTCAAAAATTTATCTCTCTCCCATTGGGAATCGCATTCCCTATTTTAGAAAATTGCATTTTCAAGGATCAATCTTGGACCAAACTGGACCAGATCTGAAACCAAAAAGGAGGAGATGGATATACCTGATACGAAGTAGTAGTAACTCCCAATGAAAGTGTTCATGCCCAAGGAGATAACCAAAACCCGCTTCCACTAAATATGACACAGTGTGTGATGAAGCAGGATCAACAGGATGACTCTTTAGCAAGAACCGAATTCTTTAGCAGGAATGGAGTAAAGGGCTGGTGAGCACGACTTCAGATTGCTTCTTCTACCAAGAATCAATATCAAGAACAATTCTTGATCACTCCTACAAGTGGAGATCGAACTGGGTAAGGGTGGCAAGAACAGGAAAGGACTTTGCAGATTACTGTCTTGTATCCAGTGTCTTTTGCATGTTCGCCCTGCTCTCTAAATTATATCCTTAAAGAGACAACCTCCTAATCTGATTACGAGTTTCCTGATCCAAATCTTTATTTGGATCTGGACTCTTTAAATGATAAGGTTAATCCCTTATCTTATTTGCAGTTTAAGATCAGCTTAATCCTAATCAAATTAGGATTTCCTGATCCAAATCTTTATTTGGATCTGGACTCTTTAAGCGGATAAGACTTATCCTCTTATCCTTATCTGCTGATCAAAACACAGATCTGCCCCTATTTAATTAATCTAATTAACCCAGTTCGAAATTGGGCTTTAGGCCCATTAAGTTTATATGCTCACTTAACTTCTTAACCTGGTGCCTAGTTGGCTCTCTTTGTATGGCGTGGAACCCAAACATTAATCTATACATCAGCCACATGGGTTTAGCCCAGCCTTTGTTACAAGGCTTGGCCAAATTCACTGTAAGAGACAGTAAACCCCTGAGTCAATCACTATGGACTCTTAATGGGCCCAACATTTACACTAAATGGTCCTTGGGTCCAACCACCTTATGAAAACCCAAGGACTATGGGCAAATGCAAGATTAGCCCATCAGGTATTACCCTCAATGGTCTTACACTTAACCTCTCAGCCCATAATGATCAAACACTGCCCGACAAGGGAGGACCTCTCCTTCGGTTGCAAGGAACAATATTGC
>NW_010729124.1:3581351-3601862 GCF_000365185.1 Nelumbo nucifera
TCCCAACATACCCAGGTTTTGACCCCCTCTAAGGATCTCACTGATTGGCATATCAAAGACAGCCCAATCCAACACCTAGTGTAGTACCATAATCGAGTCTAGGGGTCAGGTGTAACATTCCAATTTTGCCCATCTATCTCCAAGGTCCAAGGCAGTACTGGAATTTTGGTCCAGTTCAGGGTTTCAAGAAAACCCACACAGCATGTACCTCAAGTCTCACCCTGGCAGCTGAGATAAGCCACCCCAACCAACTTGGTGGTACACCAGTATTAGCCTTGACAAGATAAATCTCCCCAGATCTATCCAACGGCTGTGAATATTCTAAACTAACATGAGTCTCATAAGTGTTCAGTTTAAGGGTATTACATAGAAACACACCACAATGACATGAATCAATTATGTACTTTATTCATTTACAATAAATGTTAAAAGGTACATCAATCTGATTGGAGCTAAGGGCATAACTATCTAATAGTTATGCCTATAAATGTTAGGAATTTTTGGCTCCATGGATTGAACGATGAGCCATCAAATCCATGATTTCTGGAAAACTTTTTATTTCTTTTTGTGCTTGGTTGAATTTGAACACTTCTTGGAATGATGTTTTTTTTTTTTTTTGTAATGGGTGATAACTTCTAATGGTTATATACATTCCCATTTGGACTGATGAAACTTTTTGTAACAAGTTGGTATTTACATGATTATATGCTAGTCATAACCATGGTGTCTGATGTTTATTTTGATTTCATTATAATGTTGAGTTTGTCATACAACAATATTCTATGGATCCTCATCAGTATCGAGGAAAAAGACGATCCATTGATTTAGATGACGATGATGAGAAAATGATAAACTTCATTATGACTTCCTGCATATTACACTTGTATTGTCCACAAAAAAGAAAGCAGTGTTGCATGACTTCTTCTTTAACCGGACATACTTATGTGTGGACAGAAGTCCCCAATGACTTAAAACACGCAGATAGATGTTACAATTCATTTAGGATGGAACAACATGTCTTCAAAAACTTGGCCTCCCTACTTATGGTGAAAGGAGTTTTGAAGAACACTAGGAATATCACCGTCGATGAGTCACTTGCATTGTTCCTCCTCATAATTGGTCATAATGAGAGGAACTGCCAAATGGGTGAGTGATTTTAGCATTCTGAGGGATGGAAGATCTATCATATTAATGGTCAAACCCTGTAGGAAGGTTGGGCGAAATTTCAAAAATTTCTTTACTCCCATCCAGAAATCCTATTCCCAATTTAGAAAATTGCATTTTTAAGGTTCGTTCTTGTAACCAAACCAGATCAAATCTGAAACCAAATTAAAGGAGGGATATACCTAATACGGAATCTACGCAAGAATGCTCCTCCCAACATAGGTGTTTATGCCCAAAGAGTGTACCAAATCCTCCCTCCATTGAAGATGACACAACTTAGGATGAGGCCGGATCAGTAGGTAGTCTTCACCAAGAACTAGTGATTTTTCAGCAAGAATCGAATGAGACAGTGAAAATAGCTTCTAAATTGTTTCTTCTAGCAAGAAACAATATTGAGATCAAATCTTGATCCAATCCAAGAACTGGAGATCGAATAGGGTAGGGCGGCAAGAGTAGGAAGAAAAAGAGCAGAAGGCAAGATCAGTGTAATTGTGTTGCCTTCTCTCTGTATTCAATGAGTGTGTGTTCAAGGTTCGCTCTGCTCTCTTATTTATAGCCTTAAAGAGACAACTTCCTAATCTCATTAGGAGTTTCCTGATCCAAATCTTTTATTTAGATCTGGACACTTTAAGTGATAAGGATAATCCATTATCTTATCTGCAGATAAAGATCAGCCTTCCTAATCAAATTAGGAGTTCCTTTGATCCATATCTTTATTTGGACCTGGACTCTTTAAGTGGATAAGGATAATCCCTTACCTTATCTACTGATCCAAATCCCATATCCGCCCCTATTTAATTAATCTAATTAACCCAATTTGAAATGGGCTTTTAGGCTCATTAAGCTTTCAGGCTCACTTCCACTTTAATGCTGACTAGCTTGGCTCTCTTTGTATGGTGTGGCACCCTATCATTGATCTACACATCAGCCACATGGGTTCAGCCTAGCCTTTGTTACAAGGTCTGGCCGAATTCACTGCTGAATACAGTGAACCACTGAGTCCATCACTATGGACTCTTAATGGGCCCAACATTTACACTAAATGGTCATTGGGTCCAGCCATCTTATGAAGGCCCAAGGACTGTGGGCAGATGCAAGATTAGCCCATCAGGTATAACCCTCAATGGTCTTACACTTAACCTCTCAGCCCATAATGATCAAACACTGCCCGATAAGATAAGACTTCTCCTTCAGCTGCAAGGTGCAGTGCTACACTTTCTACTCACATGGATCCCAGAAATTAAAACCTTTTGCAAACATTTTGAAACCATAATATATATATATATATATATAATCCCTATATAAATATATTTTGCAAAAACAAATTTCAACAGTTGAAATCAACTGCCGGTAGTTTAGGTTTCCCCCAGAAATAGTGCATCCCCGATTATTTACTTTGTCCAACAAAGGGATAGATCTTGTCACTATGATCACCCACTCAGATGAATTCTCGGACTATCCCAACATACCCAAGTTTTGACCCCCTTTAAGGATCTCACTGATTGGCATATCAAAAACAGCCCAATCCGACACCTAGTGTAGTATCATAATCAAGTCTAGGGGTCAGGTGTAACATTCCAGTTTTGCCCATCTTTCTCCACGGTCCAAGGCAATACTGGAATTTTGGTCTGGTTCAGGGTTTCAAGAAAACTCACACTGCATTTACCTCAGGTTTCACCCTGGCAATTGAGACAAGTCACCCCAACCAACTTGGCGGTATATCAGTGTCAGCCTTAGCAGGATAAATCTCCCCAAATCTATCCAACGGCTATGAAGATTCTAAACTAACACAAGTCTTATATGTGTCAAGTTTAAGGGTATTACACAAAAAAACACACCATAATAACATGAATCAAATATGTACTTTATTCATTTACAATAAATGTCATAATATATATCATGTTGATTGGAGTTAAGGGCATACACTGTCTAATATATTCTTCATGGACTATCAATACACATGTACGGAAAGTTGTGTATGCAATTTGCAAAATAGGGAAGGAGCTCTTAAGGCCACCTGCATTTACTAAAGTGCAACCATTTATTAAGAAATCTAAGAGATATTACCCAATGTTCAAGGTAACTACACTTCATAGTCTGTAGTAACTCTCTCCAAATTTGTTGTTCTAACTATGTTCATAATTGTGATTAGAAATGTGTGGGGGTTATAGATGGTACACATGTATCATTTAATGTCCCAATTGCTGAACAAATACTGTATAGAGAAAGGAAGGCTTGTATGACAAATGTTTTGGTTGTTTGTGATTTTGATATGTTGTTTACCTTTGTATACATGAGATGGGAAGGATCAGCACACGATTCAAGGATATTGGCAGAAGCACTTAGTAGGCCTCATGTAGGGTTTCCCAAACCACCACCAAGTGCAATAGACATTCCTTATAATTTCCCTTTATCAGTTATCTTCATCATTTGTGTGTCCTCGCATCTAGAATTCATTGCAGGAAAGTACTACCTTGTTGATTATGGATATGCTAATGCTCCCGATTTCTTTGCCCCATACTCTGGTGAATGGTACCACTTTAGTGAGTTTAAGAGACATTCCAATAAATTTAGATCCAATGAAGACCTTTTCAACTACACTCATTCTTCACTACGTAATGTCATCAAACGTTTCTTTGGGATCTTAAAGGGTAAATTCCCCATCTTGAAAAACATGTCATGCTACCAATTAGAGTTCCAACGTTTTCTTGTAATGTCATGTTTTATAATATACAACTTCAAAAACAAGAGGCGCATGGGGATAAACACATAGATGAGTGTGTAGAGGGTTATGAAAATGACTCAGATGATGATGGTTCAAGTGGCGATGATGATGGCGAAGAGCACACCGCATCTGCACTAGGTTCAAGCAGAGAGATGGACATGGTTAGAGACCGAATTGTTTCTAAGCTATGGGAGAAGTACCAAAGGTCTACCCGATGGGTTACATAGATTTGTGACTTATGCCGAAACATGATGTTATGATCTAGACCAAGAAAATGTTGGAATTCAAACTATGATGAGTTTTATGTTTGTTATGGATTGAACTTCTTTAATGTTTCATATATTTTAAGTTTATGTATTTTTATGCTCACTTGTTGATCATCATTGGATGTTTACTATACAAGTTATTCATGCAGAAATGACTGATGGGATGTTCTTACCAAACTGCTCTTGTGGTAAAGGGGAGATGACACTACAAATCGCAAGGACAGAAACTAATTATGGGCGATGGTTTTTATGTTGCCCAGTAAGGAGTAACCATAGGAGTTCATCTGTATGGGTAGATGAATTTGGTGGAATCCGTCATAGAGAACCTAGGGTTGAAGTTATCCAATAATTTTCATCTACTAGACAACCACAACAAAACAAAGGATATTTTGCACTCATCGCTTGTTGTGGTTGTAACTTGGTTTGTCTTCTAATTTGGGTTTGGCTGATAGTTATCTTATTAGTCTTGAAGCTCATTAAATAGGATGAATATGTTATTATCAAAGTTGATGGACAAATGAAGATACTATTAGACATTTTAACTGATACTTATTGATTATCTGAATTTTCTTTTTGAAGCATTTAACTATTGTTTGTACTAATAGGTGATTGGATCACTCACAGCCGTTGGATATGATGCCATTATTCATGTTGATGTTGTTGATCTATTCCAACAACATTTTCAACCATTAGATTTATTTAAAATTTTAGGCCAGATAATATAAAACAATCATCCAATTAATAGACCATTTGATAAGCATCGTTATTAATTTGGTATGATATTAGCGCGCATCATCTTATGGAGTAATGTGTGCACATACATGAAAAACGGTGATGAAAATTACCTTACCAAACAGCAGTGTTGCTCACTGCATACGTGGCAAAAACACTCCCAAACAAAATCTAGGCATTTTTTTGTGAAAAATAGGTCTAACAAGCATGGGCATTTTTTTTTTTTGAAAATTAGTCCCAAAAAACGCCCACGCTTCCAAACACATCTTAAATTGGAAAACCAAAAAATATGGTGAAGTCTAGTTTAAACGGTTGACCACATATCCTAGTTAAGAAGATTCGTTTATGGGAATCCAAATATACATATGTTGGGACTTCAATGGTTAAAAAAAAAGCCATGGCATGGTGGCAGGACCCATTCTCTGAATTTGCAATGTAAAAAACTCCCACTAGGAAATATGCATTCTCATATTGCTTTCTTCCAACCAAACAACCATGAGTGCAAATGACCATAAAACCGGCCTAACTTTTGCATTTACCTCAACCATGATTATTTGCATTTACCCTTTGCAAACTTGCATTTGCCCTCTTCCCAAACGGAGCCTAATACTCAAATCTGCTCTCGAATAATACCGTGTATCCATATGGCGCACGATAGCTCACCCTCCTTATAAATGGTTATCGTTCTCCGTAGATGCGCTTTACTCCTCCCTCCCGATTCTCCCCGCCTGTTTCTTCTTTGCTCATTTGTATTTTTTTTTTCTTTTCATCTTTAATTTTCTGTTCGTTATTGGTAGTTAGGGCTTTCGGCTCCTGGAATCTCATAGCAGTTGCTGTGTTGCCCGAATTGGTATGCAGAAATTGTTTTATTTTGATCTTCATGTTTCTTTGACGTTCTTTCATCAATTTCAAAGGGAGTTCAGATTGTTACCTTCATAATTATGGACTTTTATGCTCATTGGTGCAGATTTCGTTATTGGTTGGGATTAGACTTTAAGTTTTACTCTGTTTAATCTGTTGGAACGTCGGAAATTTGACATATGATTGAATAGAGCTTGGATCGCCTTTAAAATTTCATTCTATGAAGATGGGAAGCTCGTCTCGGCTTGCTCGTCAGAGAGATCCATATGAAATATTGGGAGATGATAGGACTTCAACTGATTTGGATATCGAAAATGCAAACAGGAAAGGAAATCAGCTCTCAAGTGAGTTTCCTTCTGATTGATATTCGCTTCGTCGCAAATATGCTCTCAAGTAAGCTAATTACATGTTACAGAGCATCTTTCTGATAAAAAAATTCCCCCACATATGAATTTGTTGATACAGTTATATGTTGAACCTGTTTACACGATTGAATTAATTGTGTAGATGATAGAGAAACACTGGGCAGGTGTGTGTGTGTGTGTGTGTATACATATGGTTCAATTACATACACGTAATTTTTGTGTATGTTTTACTGTTTTCAGTTGGGACTAACTCAAAGTGGAATTTACAAGTATTTTGGTCGTCTTATACCTAACTGAGTATTATACAATAATACTGCAAGGGTCGTCTACTTCACAAAAATCTTTTGTAGAAAGCAACAATTTGCTTCGAGGGAATATAATTTCATCAAAACGATGTATGCTTTTATCTACTAAAACTATTCCCCCTTAAACAAGCTCCTAAAATGACATCAAAATCTCTTTAGATTGCTCCAACTAGGAACCTATGATCTGTTGGAAGAGTGGCCATAGGCCCTCATTTTCTGATCCTCAACATGTTGGAAAATCCAGTGGCCATGTGATAAACCACATGTTGATGGAAGATAGGTCATCTCTATGCTACACCCTCACATACAAACATATTATTATTATATAAAAGAAAATTTATTTGTCTATTTGGTTTTTTTATTTATTTAATTATTTTTTGCATAGAGAGACCATTGTTGAAACACTCATTAGATTCATTTCCAGCTTTTACTGGGTCAAAGGTAGGCCATTTGGCCTAGTGTATGATCAAGTGATAAGATCCTTGATCAGTGAGACACTTGTGATGAGTTACCGCTCACCTCGGAAGCCCCTTCGAGGGTGGCTTAACCTCCTGAAACAGAAGATGGGAGGGAAAGGGGAAAAGGTAGGAAGAAGATGACACAGAGAGAGAGAGATGAAAGGGATATTCATTCACGCCACTTTTTACATGATCAGGGCCTACATGTATGCAATCATGAAGAGAATATCTTCTGGCGGCAGTATAACTAACTCTGGGAGGCTCTGTTGCGTGTCACGCTAGCCTCTCTGTCTTCTAGTGAAATGCTGCTCGGTGGTGGCCTGCTCCACACCTATAGTTGGGTTCGGAGGGAATGTTTGGGTCCCAACAATTCCTCCCCCCTTAGCATTGACCTTGCCCTCAAGGTCTAGGTTTGGAAACCTCTCATTCAGCTAAGGTTCCCAAGTGGCATCATCTGGAGGAAGCCCAGCCCATTCTACCTTGGCTTCTGGCACAACCTGACCACCTCGTCGAACCCAATGGAAATCCACAATTCTGATAGGCTCCGTGTCAATGTCCCCTTCTTCAGTGAATTGGGGTAAGTTGGGTAAGACAGGTGTATGATTTCCCACCGCCTTCTTAAGAAGTGAGATGTGAAACACTGGATGAAGCTTTGAGGTTGTAGGGAGGTCGAACCGATAAGCAACAAGGCCCACTCTCTCCAAAACCTTATAAGGCCCATAATACCTAGGTGCTAGCTTGTGCCAAGCCCATCTTACCACTAAGATCTGGCGGTAAGGTTGGAGCTTAAGGTAAACGAAGTCACCCACCTGAAATTCTAATGGGCRGTGGTGAGTGTCATAGCGGGCCTTCATTCGCTGTTGGGCTTTTGTCAAGTTGGACTTAAGCAATCTAAGAATCTTGTCTCTCGCAAGTAGACGGGTCTCTACTTCTACCACCTTGGATGGCCCATATTCATAAGGTAATATGGGAGGAGGTTCTTCGCCATAAAGAGCCTTGAAGGGTGTCATTCCAACAGTCAACTGATAAGTCGAATTGTACCAGTATTCTGCCCATGGAAGCCAGTGATCCCATTGTTGGGGCTTTTCCCCTAAGAAACATCTAAGGTAGGCTTCCGAGCAACGATTAAGAACTTCAGTCCGCCCATCAGTCTGTGGGTGATAACTCGTGGAGGGGTGTAGTTGGGTTCCTTGCAACTGAAAATATTCCTTACAGAATGAACTCAGGAAAGCAGGGTCTCGATCTGAGACAATGGATCTCAGGGTTCCATGCAGCTTGGCAACGTCCTGGATGAAGATGTCAGCCACCATTGCTGCGTTGTAAGGGTGAGGTAATGCAGAGAAATGGCTGTACTTGGTGAGATGGTCAACCACTACCATGATAACCTCCTTTCCTGCAGAACAAGGAAGACCCGTGATGAAGTCCATGGAAAGGTCTTCCCACACTTGATCTGGAATCTTGAGAGGTTGTAGAAGGCCAGCAGGAAACTATGACGAGTATTTCTGCTGTTGGCAGGTTTGGCATCCGGAGACATATTGTAATACATCCTTACGCATTCCTACCCAATGATAGTGGCTGCTGAGCCTCTTTATGGTCCGTAGCACCCCTGAGTGCCCTCCCAAGGTGGAGTCATGAAACAACCTTAGCAGTTCAGCTTTGTGGGCCGAATTCTGGGCAACAACAAACCGACCCCTAAAGAAAAGATCAAGCCCCACAACTTGGTAACCAGCAACTTGTGAAGGGTCTCGCCTCCACTTATCTCTATTGACCTGCAACTGCAAATCAGACCTGGCTTCTTGTCGTATAGCTTCAAACAAAGGAAAGCTGGGCTAAGAGCAGGTCAGATGGGCTAACTCTTCTACTCATGACAAGGCATCAGCTACTCTATTTGCGGGCCCCGGCTTATATTCTATGAGGTAGTCAAAGCCCATCAGTTTACTAAGCCATTTTTGCTACTCCGGGGTGTGCACCCTTTGCTCTGCTATGTACTTCAAACTTCGTTGGTCTGTCCTAATAACAAATTGGCGTCCCAATAGGTATGCACGCCACTTTTGCACTRCCATTACCACAACCATCATTTCTTTGACATAAGTGGACTGACTTTGGTGAGCTGCTGAGAGAGCCTTGCTGAAATAAGCAATGGACCGCCCTTTCTGCATCAAGACAGACCCTACTCCTACACCCGACGCATCACATTCTATTTCAAAGGGCTGAGAGAAGTCTGGAAGAGTGAGGACTAGAGGGCTGGAAACTGTTGTCTTCAAGTCTTCAAAAGCCCGTTGGGCTTTATCAGTCCAACCGAAGGAATCCTTCTTTAATAGACGCATTAGAGGGGCGGCCATAAGCCCATACCCCTTAATGAAGCGCCTATAATATCTGGTAAGCCCAAGAAAGCCCCGCAGAGCCTTTACAGTAGTGGGCTTGAGCCACTTCTGAATGGTGTTTACCTTTCCTGGGTCTACCATGACCCGACCTGCTGCAACCACATGGCCTAAGTACTGAATTTGTCCTTGTCCAAAGGAACACTTTTGATTTTGGCATGTAACTAGTGCCCCTTTAGAGTTGTGAGGGTGAGTTTCAAATGTTCCATATGTGTGTCCCAGTCCCTGTCGTACACCAGAATATCATCGAAAAACACTAGAATAAATCGCCTTAGAAATGGCCTGAAGATGTCATTCATAAGGGCCTAAAAGGTGGAGGGGGCGTTTGTGAGTCCAAAAGGCATAACCAAGAACTCATAATGGCCATCGTGGGTCCTAAAGGCCGTCTTGTGGATCTCAGCCTGGTGGACTCGAATCTGATGATACCCGGACCACAGGTCTAATTTGGAGAACACTCGTGCCTCTCCTAACTCATCCAGTAGTTCGTCAATGAGGGGTATAGGAAACTTGTCCTTCAAAGTAATCTGATTTAAGGCCCAGTAATCTACGCAAAAGCGCCAACTACCGTCCTTCTTCTTTACTAAGAGTATAGGAGATGAAAAAGGGCTGGTGTTGGTCAATATATGCCCTTTTTCCAATAGTTCTCTCACTGCCTTCTCAATTTCCAACTTCTGAAAGTAAGGGTATCTATATGGCCTCACATTGGCCGAGTTAGAACCGGGTAAGAGAGTTATCTGATGATCACGAGCCTGGGGTGGAGGTAATTGGTTCGGCTCCTCGAATACATCGCCAAACTGATCGACTATCGACCGTAGGGCCCTGTGTTGGGCTTCTGTGGAGTGAACACAGCCCTGGTTGTCCAGAATTGGAACTGTGGGCCGAATGCCTAAGTGCATAAATATGGGTTGGCCAACATCCTTGGAGGCCCGTATCATGGAGGCTAAAGTGTCACTTTGTGGACCAGGGGGCCGCACCCCTTGTAAATGACAAGACTGGCCATCCTGGTGAAAATCCATTGACATTTTGGCCCAATCACATAGAGCAAGGCCCAGGCCACGCAACCAATGAACCCCCAAAATAATATCAGCCCCTGAGAAATCCAATGGGTGGAGATCCACCACAAAATTATGGCCCTGTATGAGGATTTTCTCCTTCTTACATACACCATTACACGACATCTGACTCCCATTAGCTACATGGATTGAAAAGAGAGGAGTGGGTTGTATGGTCATACCTAGCTGCTTAGCCAAATGGCAAGTGATGAAATTCAGGGGAGAGCCACTGTCAATCAAAATCATCACGGTCCAGCCCATCAATCTTCCTTCTACACGCATGGACTGAAAAGAGTTGAGGCCCATGAGGGCGTGTAAGGAGATCTTGACCCCATTAGGTTCTGGCCCGTCTGGAATCAGTTCACAGTCAATTAAGTGCTCTGGGTCTGTCTCTTCCAGCTCTTCCTCTGTCTATAGGAGAAACACCCGTTGGACCCGGCATTTATGGCCCAGTCCAAACTTATCATCACAATTATAATAAAGGCCTTTCTCACATTGGGGTTGCATCTCAGCCCATGAGAGACATTTGAAAGGCATAGCGGGTCGGGGCAATATGGGCTTTTGATGATCACCAGCCGGTTTCATGGGCTACTGATCGACCCGTGGAGTCCTCAAATTCGGGTAGGTCGGTTTGCTGGCTCTACGAAGGTTGTCGATTCTTTCTTCTTGTAGGCGAGCCAATCCCTCTGCAGCCATGACAGTCACCGGACGGAGAGCCCTCACCTCCAGGCGGATATCCTCTCTGAGACCTCCTACAAAACATCCTACTAAGGCTTTCTCCGGCCAGCCGTGTACCCTGGTCGTCATCCGCTCAAACTCGAGTTGGTACTTTGCTACCGTTCCAGTCTACTTCAACCAGGTGATCAGCTCGTCGTAGTCCACGAACGTCGTTGGCCCAAAGCGGATGCACAAAGCTTCGGTGAACTCCGCCCAAGTTACCTGGGGATGATTCCGGCGATACCACTGGAGCCATAGAATCGCATCTCCTTCTAGATGAATGGAGGCGATGGAGACACGCTGGTGTGCGGGAGTTTCGTGGTATTCGAAATATCTTTCTTCTCAGAAGACCCAAGGAATGGGATCTCCACCGGAATAGTTGGGAAAGTTGATCTTAGTGGCTTTTCCGGTGCGGTAATCCCCTGTTCTTTGGCTACTGGAAGAAGAGGCTTCCACTCCTGCTAGGTGACTGGTCTCACCGGACTGTTGCTGAGAGACGAAGCTAGAGATGACCACTTTGAGTTCCTTGAGTTCGTTCAACACTTGGTGAAACCCAACCTCAAGCCGGTCGACCCTTTCATTCACAGTAGTGGAACGTGTTTGTGGCATTGTGAAGCCTGGGATTTGGATAGCCTGGCTCTGATACCAATCTGATGAGTTACCGCTCACCTCGGAAGCCCCTTCAAGAGTGGCTTAACCTTCTAAAAGAGCTTCCGTTCTATACCCAACAAAAATTCAAGAAGGCTTAGAACTGTTGCTGCCAAAAATAAATAAAAATGAAAATAAAAATAAAAATAAAAAATAAAAAACAACTCCCCTTCAACAAGGCCATCAGCAATTGAGTTCATTTCTCCTATGTTCCATCTAATTTAGACAAAAATGGAAATAAAGTTCTCATTAATCTCATTAAAATAATGTGTTTTCTGAGTCCCTCTTAGTGATTAGAGAGGGAAACCTCCATCTTTTGTCAATGCAGGTACCTCTAAGCCTAGGACACCTACCAATCCTTTTAAAATAAAGTGCCAGTTGACAGACACCTGGAGATCCCTCTGGACCAGTCAATTGTGTTTGCTAAGTCCTCCTCAATTTTGTCAATGCAGGTACCTCTAAGGCTAGGACCTCATGTTTAGTTGAATCAGCCTTTTATACAGACAAAGGAGGCCCAAATTGAGATATCTTGGGTAAGAATGACTCTTACAGTCTTACCAACTCCAGCTTTCCTGGGGTTTGCCAAAGAGCTTTCATCAAGATGCAGTTTTGCCTCCACATCAGTTGTAAGGATAGGTCTTTGGGGAGGGGGGAGGGTTCATGGGAGATGGAAGAGCAATTGTTTTAGTTCTTCTCATCTTTTCAAAATCCTTCTTATTTTTGTTTTATTTTAAACTTTTTTATGCATGAATATTTAATTCTTGATTTTACGTAAGAGCAATTGTCATCTCTCTCATGAATAGCATGATGGATTATGTTCTATTGATGTAACTAATCTAAACCAAATGGAGGTTGGGCTACACTGAACTGGAATTTATTGTATTGTCTGCCCTTGGTGGTATTTGTTTTCTTTGTTTATGGACAGCAAGGCATTAGTTAGAACGTTAGGTAACTGCTGAGTGATAAGCTTATAGGGAGAGGCAAAAAATATAGATGCAAGAAAACAAGTGAGAAAATAAAAAGAAGGAAAGAAGAAAAAGACGAGGAATTTGGCAATTTACTCCAGCTTTCCTGTGGAAGATTTCTTCTATGAACATTTTTACCAATTTATTGGTTCATTGTTCTAGGCATAGCCAGTTTAAATAGTCATAGTAAGATAAATGTCATTACTAGGGTTAAATTGCATATATTTATGGGAGTGAAAACTGCCCTTGCTAGATGGTGAGCTTCTCCATGATGCTTGTTTTTTCATTTTTATCTTTCTCTTTCCGGTGGTAGGTTCTATGGAAAAGAGAAATAGAAAGGAGTTTTTTCTCCTTTCTATTTGGAATGAACTTATTTCAGCCTTTGACTACAGCAGAGTTATTCTCCTCTTCGCCAAGACTTAATGGAAGCAAGAAAGCAAAGATCGTGCGGAGCTGCATCCCCTTTGCAGTATGCTGGATTTTATGGAATGAGAGAAATAGAAGATTATTTGAGAACAAACAGAAGAACATTGGAAGACTATTAGCCATGGTTGTGAACTTGGTGTCCAATTGGATTCTGGTGCATCCAGATTTTCTTCAGACTAGCAGAGCAGAGTTGGGGGAGAATTTTTGGAATTTTCTTGAGTTACAGACTTGTAATCCTGACCAGTTCTCTATCTCTTGATTTAACTATTGTAGTGTAATCTGTATTTGTGTAAGGTTGCGGCTAGGTGTTATCTTAACACCCCCCGGATTGTATGAATCTTTTTTCTTTCAATGAAAATTTATTCTGATTCTTCAAAAAAAAAAATTGCTTACCATTACATTTGCTAATCTTGTGTAGAGAAAAAGAGGTAGCCTCTTGGTAGTGGTAACATAATCAAGCATCTTTTCATGTGCTATTTTGTATATAAGATAGAAATGTGATTTCTGATTGGTAAACCACTTGTTTAGGTCTACAGCCATGCATGGCCTCAGAACTCTTATGGATCAGCACAGTTAATGGCAGTTTGATGATTGCCAATGATGCTCTGTTTCTACTAACTGCTGTGCATTGAATATCTTCTTTAGTATTCCCAAATTTGAATTGCATGTTATATTCTACCTATCTAATTATAAAATGACTGTGACCTCCTTAACAATGATTAGATGGAAAGAATACCAGGTTTACCAAGTATCCAAATGGAAGCTTGTCTAGATTTTTTTTTTCCTTTTTTTTTTTTGAATTTGAATAAGAAGGTTAAGTATAACTTTGTGTTAAACAAAAAAAAAAAGAAGTAATTACATGAGTTCCATGTACACCAAGGAACTGTACACTGGGGATATAAAAGCATCGCATCCCTTCTTTTTGCAAAAAAACGACTCTTCTTTCAAAATAAGAGTCATATGCTTTCCCCCTGAATAGACTGTGCTACCAACCCATGGAAGCAGCTTTGTATTGAGTTTACTTATCAGCATGTCCCCCAACTTTCTTTTGTCCAAAAATCCCAGAGTTTCTTTGAGGTGATACAATTCAAAACACAGGAGGAACTAATTTCCAAAACATATCCCTTTACTCAATCCCTGCATCTGCTTGCTATTGAAAAAGAACTTCCATTGTTTCTGGGACACATCTTTCCACCCAAAAATGCTTCTCATCCACGTCCAATGTTTCTCTGATACTCTACAATGTAGAAATAGATGGTTAACCGTTTCTGTGCATTCAATACACAATATACATGTATCACCAATCAGCCCCGCTCCCCTCCCTTGTAGGTTATCCTTAGTCAAGGTTGTCAAGCATCTGTTATTTAGCCATCCACACAAGAAAAGACGCCGTAGAAGGTATAGCTGAGATCCAATTTTTTTATTCTGGGAAGGGAACTAAATTGGAGAGGGTAAAATGTTTGTAAAGAAACCTTGCTGAAAATACACTAAACTTCTCCCAAATCCAGAGTAATCCACACCTATCTGCCTGTGATAGGTAAATCACCACTTAGATTAGTTTCTGCAACAGCTCAATCATTGTTTCCATTATCCAACTTCAAATCATTTAGATGTCTTCTAAACAGTGGCAGCCACTCTTCTCTACCATTACAAAAAATAAAAATCTGATAATTATCTGCCATTAGCCCATTCCTATCCTGTGATATGTTAAACAGCCGAGGGAAAATCTGTCTCTCTTCACACCAAACATCTTTCCAGAATTTAACCCTATAACCATCGTTAATGCTGTATTTTACACTTCTGATAAATTCAGGTTATACCTTTTCAATCCCTTTCCACAATGGACACCCATAATATGAAGAGACTACCCCTGAATCCCAGCCCAACAAACTTTTGTCTGTCAATCCCATGAACTTTTGGATCTATCCTGGCTTGATCATCATTTATAGGTATATGATGTTAAGTATTAGCTTGGATTGGGTTTTATTCTTAACAAAAAGTTCAATATTTCCATTTTGGATTTGATTTTCCAAGTTCTATTGAGGAAAAGAACATAGAAGGGAAAAAAATAGTAAATATGTGGGCAAGGATGAAAGCATACTTCTAATAAGTGTGAGTTTACCACTTGTTGACAAGTATCTTCAATCTCTATTTTGCTAATATCACTTAGGAATCTTTATGTATGTATATGAAAATTTTTTGTGTTTCTTGTATTTTGTGTAAATATCACTTATGGAAACTCTGTTTTTAATTTGATATTCTGTACAGGTACTTCATCTGCTGTCTCCTCAATTTATTATGAAAATAATGTCTGAAGGAACAAACCTAATTATAAACTTCAGAAAATGGTACCGATTTGTCTCCTGGTGACATAGGCACAACTGAAGAAATGCCTGAAGACACAATTTTATGACGACAAACTTCTGTGAATCTTGTCCCTTTTATTGGACAAAGATTTGTTTCTCAAGATGCTGCTTATGAATTTTATTGCAGTTTTGCAAAGCAGTGTGGATTTTCAATCAGACGTCATCGTACTCGAGGGAAAGATGGAGTTGGTAGGGGAATTACAAGAAGGAATTTCACCTGTCATCGAGGTGGATATCCACAGATAAAACCAACAGATGATGGAAAACTGCAAAGGAATCGAAAATCTTCACGTTGTGGGTGTCAAGCATATATGCGTATTGTTAAAAAGGCAGATTTTGATGTCCCTGAATGGCGTATTACAGGCTTTAGTAATGTCCACAACCATGAACTCCTGAAATCAAATGAAGTGAATCTCCTTCCTGCCTATTGCACGATATCTGCAGATGACAAGAATCGTATCTGCATGTTTGCAAAGGCTGGCATGTCAGTGAGACAAATGTTACGATTGATGGAACTGGAGAAAGGAGTTAAGCTAGGTTGTTTACCATTTACAGAGATAGACATAAGAAACCTATTACAATCATTCAGGAATGTGGATCGTGATAATGATGCTATTGACCTTATTGCAATGTGCAAGAAAATCAAGGATGAAGATCCTGACTTCAGATATGACTTCAAGATAGATGCACATAACAGGTTGGAGCATATTGCATGGTCCAATGCTTCCTCCATTCATTTATATGAGACATTTGGAGATGCAGTCATTTTTGACACAACCCATCGATTGGATGCATATGATATGCTTCTAGGAATTTGGATTGGAATTGACAACCATGGTGTAAACTGTTTTTTTGGTTGTGTGCTTTTACGGGATGAAAATGTGCAGTCTTTTTCCTGGGTATTGAAGGTAAGAAGCTTTTAGGCACAGAAGATCCTGATAACACCATCATCCTATTCCCATAATTACTGTCCAAGTCATCATTCTGTTATGTCCCAGAAACTTCACACACAGTTCTCAGGCTCACAGCAGAATTCACACAACTTGAACATCAACAAAAGAGACTGGAATTCATTCAGAAGAAAAGAAGAACATTAACAGTTGGTCGGTTCTTCGAGAGACCGCCGGCTCTCCCAATCACTCACAGTATTCTTCACTCAACAAAAGCCCATCTCCCCCATCCCCCAAAGCCCCTTCTTATACTCTTCTCACAGCATCACTGACTCCCTCAATAAATGCCCAGCTGGCCAAGTTATAAATGCCCATACTCTTCTTATTCCTAACTGACATAGCTATAAATGCCTCAAGACTCTCCTTATTCCCTCTAGCTATAATTGCCCCCATGTTCAATTATTTCCCCCCTTAGCCGAAAGCTGACCTTTCCCCTTCCTGGCATATGTAAAGTTAATTGGGGGCCTATCACATTCTAGACCATGAAAGTACCACTCCTCTTCATTGGAAGCATAGCCCAAAAGTTGATCAAATCAGGTAATCTTATCATTCCTGCTTGAATCTAAGACTTGGATCCTTGATAAAATAAGATTGACATCAAGGGGAGAAAAGCTCATGAATCAGCTGGTTAAAAGTGTCTAGTTGCTTACCTTTTGGGCCATGCTCCATTAAAGAGGTGGTGGACCCAAAGAACAGTAGGGTTCAATGAGTTGGTAAGTATCATGCAATTTTTCAGGGTCATTTTCATTGAGGATGGATCACTCCCATCCTATTCTTATCCAAATTTGTTGGGTTACATCTCTATGTTTTGTCTCTTGGTTAATATGTTTTCCTTTTCTATGCATCTTCACAGACGTTTCTAGGCTTTGTGAAAGGAAAAGCTCCACAAACAATCTTGACTGACCAAAACATGTGGCTGAAAGAAGCAATTACTAATGAAATGTCAAGTTCAAAACATGCCTTTTGCATATGGCATATTATTGCAAAGTTCTCAGATTGGTTTTCTGTACTGCTTGGATCACAGTATGATAATTGGAAAGCTGAGTTTCATCGGCTGTATAATTTGGTCATGGTGGAAGATTTTGAAGTAGGGTGGAAGGAGATGGTTAATACATATGGACTCCATGGAAATAAGCACATTGCTAGCTTATATGCATTGAGGACATCTTGGGCATTGCCATTCTTGAGACGTTACTTCTTTACAGGGATGAGAAATACATTCCAATCAGAATCAATAAATGCATTTATCCAACGGTTTTTGAGTGCACAATCTCAACTTGATCATTTTGTAGAGCAGGTATTACACCTTTATTATCTCTTACTTTGATTATCTTTTGGTTTTATAAGCTTATTGTGTTTCAAACTCATTTCTGTAGGTGGCGACTGTTGTTGATTATCGAGATCAAGCAGGAGCAAAACAAAAGATGCAACAAAAGTTCCACAAAGTCTGTCTCAAAACTGGATCACTAATTGAATCACATGCTGCTACTGTTCTTACACCTTATGCCTTCTGTAAACTCCAAGAAGAGCTTTTGTTGGCTCCACAATATGCATCACTTCAAACAGAAGGTTGTTTCCATGTGAGACACCACACCCAGATGGATGGAGGTTGCAAAGTCATTTGGGTTCCACGTGAAGAGCTTATTAGTTGTAGCTGCAATCAGTTTGAGTTTTCGGGCATCCTTTGTAGGCATGTTCTTCGCGTCTTGTCAACAAGTAACTGCTTTCGTATTCCAGAGCCATACTTACCTAACCGCTGGCTTGTTGTTAGCTCATTTTCCATGAAGTCTTTCCAGACTACATCTCCAAGGGAACATGCAGATAGAGTTCATTTGTTGCAGTCCATGGTTTCAACACTTGTTACAGAATCAATTGAAACTGATGTACGCTTTCATGCTGCTTCCGAGCAAATTGCCATTGTGTTGTCTCGCATTAAGGAATTTCCTAGGCCAAAACATAGTGTAAATGAGATTGCCTACGATAGTCCATCTGATTCACTATTTCTACCAGAGGTGGAAGACTCTGATGGCATCGTACAAAGTTTTACTGCTGGGAATTCTCATGCGTCTTTTATTGTTGGGAAAGCTAAAAGAAAGAAGACCAAGAGATGGGGCTGATTTCTCACGGAAACAAAGGTGTTGCTCAGTCCCTTGCTGTGGTCAGTTTGGGCATGATGCAACTGATTATCCTATGATGGGAGGTGATGGTTTAAATGGAGATGGGCTAGGGTTCTTATAGAGTAAGAAGCTGGCACTGGTGGATGGTCAACATTGTCCCAAGAGTAATGCATTTTCCACCTATCCCAGTGCAACCAAACAAAATTTTATGTCGTCACTTTTCCCTCTTTGACAGATCTTACATGTTCTATTAACATTTAAAAGATTTAGAAGTTGGTTTGCTATTCATTAAAGGGAAACATTTACACAGATTTTGTTTTATGAGAAAAGTAGCTTTAACAAATAAATAATTTGTACTTCTTATTGCAAAACCATTATTCTGTTAAATGGATCCTTTTTACAACAGGAAATAAGATGAACTCCTCCATAGTTTCTTCCCTTGGCTCATATAACAAAACTGGAGATATCCTTAATTCTGCAGCTGCAGGAAAAGGATTACTTCTTTATATCTGAATTAGTTGTGTCCCTTGATTTGTGCAATATTTCTCCTGTTGTTGCTAAAAAGAGAAGATGAACCTACAACTTTATTTTAGAGTGTTTTTTTTTTCGAAGTTGGAGTGGGAGTTCCAGTAAGCTCTAAATTGTTTTATGAGACAACCACTACGGTTGCGCTTGATCTTCATCAGGGGGGTGTTGTATCTTGGCTCATTGTTATTTCTTTCTACTGATTTTCATCTGTTATTATAATAACTTACTTTATGCATTAATGTTAATGAGTTCAACCATATAATCTTGGTTGGTTTAATACCCTCGTGCTGATATTTTTACTGTCCAGCTCCTTCATAGAGACATATCATTGGCACCATTGCATGTGAAAGGGGGATTATGGAATTCACCTTATGGAGGTAAATCGTTTTCTTTTCTCCTCTTAAGGTGCTTAGTTTCTATTATGTGTCATATTGAGATTAGTTTCAGTAATATTTAATTACTACCAGTAAAATTAATTAATGATTTGGTGATTACTTTTAGCAGGCTGTCAATTAGGGGCAATATTTTATCACTACAGGGCAGATTCAGTAAGTTATCACATGGGCAGTAGTGGCCTGCAATGTTGATTGCATGTCCAAGTACAAGAATGAAAGAACAAAAGCAAGAAAGACAAGAATTGCAACTTTGGTATGTTATAGCCTTGGTCTCTTTTGGCCTTTGTCATTCATCATATTCTTTATAGATATCCTTATTCGAGCCAGAGACTATTGGGATTATCTGTTTCTATGCAAGCATCTTTCTGCGTGAATTGTGATTATCTTCTCTGCTTTGGCATTTCTTGTTTTCCTATATATATGTTTTAGGTTTTATTATATGAAAGGTAGAAGCAAAGGTTTCTGTTGCATGGTCTAACCCATTCCTTTTTCATTCTCGAGATAAAAACTAGGAGGAATAAACATTTTTGTTCATGAGTAGTCACATTTTTGTTCACTAGTTAAATGAAATCAAACAGGTAGAACGTTTTGAAAGTGTTTGGTATCTGGACGTGATGAACTTCTCATTTCACCTCAATTTGGAAGAAGAAAGAGATGTCAGAGAAATGGAAAAAGAGTTTTAAGGATTTTCATATTTGTTCTTAATCCAACTGTGGGGGTTTAAGCTTTAACCTTCTTTTCTGGTTATGAGCTTACCACTAATTGATGGAAATAGATTCTTCTAGCACCACCATCTAAAAGAAGAGCATCATTTTTTTTCTTTTTTTTTTTCTTTTTTTGTGTCATCTATATTGATTGTGAAATCATTTTTGCTTGCTTGAAACTCTACCATATCTACTCCTATTTATGCTTCTGAAGATATAATTGATATATGGATCCTAAGTATCTGTAATCTAAGAATAATTCTTCCTTTCCTAGTCTGGCTAAGAGCAATAAAAAGGTTGTTGATCTTAACTCTTGAAAATAAACAAAATGGTTTTGAATTCATGAGTTCTTTTTTTTTCTGTTTTTTATTGGTGGGAGGGGGGGG
>NW_010729124.1:3601882-3619109 GCF_000365185.1 Nelumbo nucifera
GGGGGGGTTAGTCAATCATTCATGAGCTATTTGAGTCTAGGATTGGCTTCTTTTCTTTTCTATTATAATAATAATTGGTCGACAGGTTAATTTCTCACGCTGGACCAAACTTCCATTGGCTTATAGTGACCAGCTTGGTAGCTCATGGACAGTGTTTTTTTTTTTTTTTGGTAGAAATGGGCAAAGTGATTTGGTTGCCTGCATTTTTTTTTTTTTGGTATTTTTAAGCATTACTTCACTCCCACTAGTATTATTAAAATTTAAAGGCCTTGTGTTATATGACCGTTTAAAAGAAATGGCTTTTGACAAAATTGTCTTTTATTCTACCTTGTTACAGGAGGTTATAGACTTCGCTTTTGAAGAGTGGGTGTGTTGTGTGGGTTCATCTCTGTTGGAATGGCTGTTACCTCTGGTGGTTCTTAAGCTTAAACATCAAAGTGCTGTGTGCCTATACCCAGTAGACATACAAACCTTGTGCAAAATCTGCAGGCATTTTCTATAGTCAGGATCTGCACCCTTTCCTGGTATTAAATTAACAATTTTAGGTTTATAGCCTTATTTGCACTCATTATACCAAAATTTACCACTTTCTTCCCACCTCATTTCTTCATTCAATCGAATATAAAGTGGGGAACTAAGGATCGCATCATTTTGTCTCCTATTCCACCCACAATCTCCCGAAAAGCAAAAGAAAGCAAAGCAAGATCTGAAGCACTCCCATGCATTTGCAGTAATTTAATGCAAATCAAGGGAACTTGAAAGAGTTTGTGCTTCCAGGTTTTAATGGTCCTTCAAAGTTCAAACTGGAAAGTCAGTATTAAACACGATGTGCCAATATTCCCTCTCTTTTGTTAAAACATGCTAAGGATACCAAAGATACCTCTAAAGTTTAAACTACCATACCACTACATCAAATGACATTGTGGCAAATAATGGAAACCTTTGCCTAGTTCGTTGTGCCATCTGCCAAAGAAACCTTGCTTAGCCTACTTGGCAATGATCTGGTCTCATTGTTCCCAGACTTCCTGCCTCCAATGCGACGGTGGCTATGCCCAAATAGCGCTCGCTGTGCAACTGCTCTCGCCAAGTGGGAGTCACGGTCACCTTCACTCGTGCCTTTGGCATTTAATTGCCTTTCAGCGACTGTCTCTTGTTCGCTGCTGGTGTTGGTCTCTGTGGTCTTGTCGGAAGACATTTCTTTAAGCTTCAATGCAGATGGCTGTAGTGAGAAGGAAATGGAAGATGTTTGTTTACTTTGACACTGCAGGTTGTGAAGAAGATCTTATAAAGTTGTAAAAGAAGGTTGTGTGGGCATAAAGCCATGGGTGTGGCTACGTAAGACCAAGGTGTTGGAATCAAAATGGCAAGGGAGGAGGGGGTGAGGAGGCAAAGTTGAGTAAGCCGAAAGGACTTTAGCTTCTTCATCTTTATCACGCAAGGAGTCTGAACTGAATGTCTTTAAGGGTAAGAAAACTAATATATTATATATCGAAGCAGGCGCCAGGGCCATACGTCTTGTATTGATTCGGAATCTGTGTATCATGTCTTGAAATCATAAACAAGCAATCTGGAAATGATAGAACACAGAACGTAGTATGTATGTCCCAACTCTGAATCTCCGAATTCATTTTAACAAAAACCAGGGTGCTTGCTTTTGTAAAGAGTAAAGACTAAAGAGATGTGGCCTACATCTACGTGCCAAATTACCAATGCGTGTGAACGCTTCTTCAAAATTGAAATGTGGACCAAAAGTTTGTCGGTTTCCCACGGTTTAACGCTTAAAGGCAAGAACTTTCTTCTCTCTCTCTCTCCCCCAATGATGGATTGGAAGGTGAGTGTGACGGAGATAATCCCAATAGTTTATAACAGAACCTGAACGATTTGAATTGAAATCCACAAGGTCCCTTGGAAGAAATGGGATTGGTCATGTCGATAACTTCCCTACTCCACCCAACTAGTGACCTTTGTCTCGTCAATAAAAGCGACCACGTGGAAGAATTTTGAGATTGCTATAGAGAACCCGAAATGACCCAAAAATCTTCTAAGCGGCAGTGTCGTATGAATCAGTGAATGGCTCAAACATATTCCCCTCTTCATCGTCTATTCATGCAAGAAATAGAATAGAATAACTCCACGTGGCTAACCATTTTGGAGAAGTTTATACAAGGTGGGATGCTGTAGGGTTGAACACGTGGCTAAATCAAAGAGTTTTCCATATCATTAGATTGTTCAGATAATCAGATTACTCCACATGGCAAAAATAGAACAACTCGTGTAGGTAACGTATATAATTTATACACAAAACAACCAGCTAAAAACTATTGGTAATAATCAACTAATTGTGTCGATCTTTGCACCATATCCATATTCAATCAATGATCTTGATCAATCTCCATCGTCAGATTCCTAGTTACGAGGGGCTTGTACTGGAGACGTGCCAATTGCGTCCTCTATGTAAAATTCCACCCGTGATGGTTTGGACTGCATGACTTGACCGGTATTAGGCAGGAATAAGTTGGTCAATCAGGTAATTGACAACGATCTCCATGATCACTTGGGTCCCACAGCCTAGAGGACGAGTAAACAACTTATCCACACTAAAATAACATTCCCTCCCTCCCGCCTTTTCCTTCACCCAGGTAATCTGTATTTACCAGGCAAGTTTTACATGGGAAACACTTTGCTCGGGTAAATGAACACGAACAGCACCAACAGTGCGAATTTCATTTGCATTAGTGTAAATGGAAGGGAGTGCAAATAGGGATTTGATTGTCTTATTTATTTGTGAGATACAATGTATACCCATCCCCGCCCCGAAAGAAAACAAGGGTTATCCATTTGAGAATGAGGTAAGAAGTAAAATGATGTGATCTCCACTTTGTAAGAGAAATGAGGTAAGAGGAAGGCGGTGCAAAGTTTGCATTAGTTTCTCAAAAATCATATCAGATAAAAGTGCAAATCATAATTACAAACAAATAGGTGCAAAACTGAACCAGGTGCAAAATTTGCGTTTTGGTTCAGATGATTTGCACTCAAACAAAAAAGAACCCTACCAAAAGTTTTAGGCACACAAATTTTGTGGAGAAGAATGAGAAGAGGAAATGAAATGTTAAAGCAGATACGAACACAAGAAAATATAGATTTGACAAAAATAAAAAAGACTATACTTGTAGGTAATTTCAAAGAGGTACTTTTATATAGATGCCTTTCATATACAGCAAGCATGCAACAAGGCACTAAAATAGCCATAGGATCAGTAGCAATACAAAGTTACAAACTATATGATCTGGAATACCTGCAGATGAACTTCTGCTGTAAGTAGTCAAATTGCATTCATTGAGGGATATGCCAAGCTTGATTGATTATACGCAAGTAATCGTAATTTTCAGTGGTCATTTTTCATATCAACCATTAATTTTGTAATTTCCAGTGAATGGACTGCACAAGTATTGCTAGAATGCCCTTTGGTTACAAGAAATACAGAAGCCTAACGCTTTTAGATACAGATACAGTGGCCACTGCATGTGAGAGAAAAGGTGCATTTAGTATTGCTAATACTAAGAAAATGTGCTTCAACTGGATTCTTTTCCACGATTTTGAACTTTCTATGTAAGTATATTCACAATAGCACCAGGAAGAATGCAACATATATTCATTGACCAAAGGGGGACCCGTACTGGAAATCCTTGTATTAGAACAACATAACTGGTTTTTATTTTCCTACCATCATTCATATTAATTATCAAAGGAAAAGGGATGTCATCCCAATAAAATTCATTGTACTATCCATCTTCAGAGGTTAACTCCAAGTTGCACCAAGACCAAGGGCTCCCATCTGAAAGCCAGTACAAATGATATTCATATCCCATCTGTGTAACTAAGATAAAAGGGAAAACATCTCACCTCTTCATGGACAACAAAGATTTTCAAATGGAAATACAAGGATCCCACATTTTAGTCCAATCCATATTCCATTGTTCTTTAATTTTGGACTCTAAATCTTAAATAAGTTAAAGGTTTATTAACTTGGATAGGAATTTTCTACCCAAAAAATTGAAAGAAGGGAACTACTACATGTGGGACTACAATAGAGAAACAGATGGGGAATAGTCAATACTAGAATCTTGAAATCAGGCTATGTCTCCTCCACACATCAAAAGAGAACCTTTGGTGAATAGCACATCGCCTGTCCAAGATAGAGATGATACTTTGGTGAATAGCACTTATGATATTCAGATCTGTATAGACTATAGAACAGTAGACTGGCAACTTAGCTTTGTAAGGCTATCCTCCAAGACAGAAAATACAGTGCAAGAGGGAATGTTTTGAGGGTTGAGCCCTTTATTCTATCTCTTCCACTATATAAAACACTAAAACTAGCCCTAGGATTAAAGACCTCAAACAAAAGCAAAAATACATCAATATCAAACATAAAGAATAATCCAGAAAGCACCCAGGAAAAGACTATTTAAAGTTTGGAACCTGTAGTTCCTTCAATGATGCCTAGATAATTGAATATAGCCATGTGGACAATTCAACATGGCAGGATAACTACTACTGGATACTCCTATCCAGAGGTGTAAGTCCAAACCTTTTGTTCATATTCTGTTCATTCCTATTTTTTTCCTGTTTTTGTCAGCAACAAGATACAAATGGTTTATTCTAACAAATTTTACAAATATTAGAAGTTCAATTGATTAGAAACTCAAGAAAGTGGAATGTTTTTTTTTATAATTAATAAGAAAGTGGAATGTTTTTTTTTATAATTAATAAGAAAGTGGAATGTTGAAAAGATTCCAAAGTTAAATGGCTTAAATCCAATAGTGTCCTTGGCATAGATAAAATTTTTAGGGGTAAAATAATTAATCAGATGCCCATGTTTCATCATTCAGCAAGTGAGTAGGTCTCAAGTTGCTGAAATACTGAACGACACATTATATTATTTTGCATTCCACTTTTAACTCTGGTTTCATCCATTATCAAAGGCCACTTAAGATGCTTCTTGGCCATCCAAGTTTGTTTTCCAGGTTAAGTAAAACACCAGGAAAATTAGGGAAAATATTCATTTTCTGATTGATTATCATTGCCAGGGAAATTATTTGTTTTCCTCTTCTTTACTTTCACCCAATTTGGATGCATTCATATCATGTGACATTGGAATCAAACTGGCATACTACCTGTCATGGTTGAGTTTGCCAAACGCAGACAGCGAACAAATTAATTGTCGCTCAAGTCTCAACCACAAGTGTTTACACTACACAAGGACCAAATGAGCCATTGCTAGTTGAGTGCTCAGTTCTGAAATGCTGAAAAGTTACATTTTTCTGTGATGGGTAATGTTGAAAAGTTACATCATTGACCAACTAACCTGTAGTACCAGAATGAATATAATCTAATTGTGGGATAATTCAAATAATTGTTGGTTTGTCATTAAAATGACAACAAATGAACTGAATAGAATTTTCAGGATTACATCCTTTTACATTAACATCTATGATTGCAAAGGCCTTTTGACTGTCAAATATGTTTATCAGAAATTTGTAATTTTCCTTTCAACACTATAGTTCTTTTTTCCAAAAGTCTGGTTATTTATGTTTTTTTCCATTTTTCTGAATAAAATACAAAGCAATAACCACAGTAAATTTGGTTGTGATCCTGATCTTCTCTGGTGGTTGGCCATATCTCAAGACTAGATCCAGGGCATCCCCCTGATCATTTTTCTGTTGTGTTTCCGCTTAAGAGACTGGTATCAGAGCAAGGCGTCATGGGTGACTTT
The DNA here is from genome assembly GCF_000365185.1 of Nelumbo nucifera. Next base: position 3,607,659 of record NW_010729124.1, read on the forward strand.
GAGCAATTGAAGACTAGGGTTCATGATCTGGAGCACAAACTCGTGGAAAACAGCAAGGAGGTGCGCGAGATCAAGGACGACGTCCGAGAATTGAGGCGCTTGATGGAGTTATATTTTTTCAGTAAGGAAAAGAGTTCAGAAGGGGCTGCAACCACAGACAGCCGCCGACCAGACATGGCAGAATCGTCCGGCGAGCAGCAGGTCGTTGCCCAGGGAACCGCGATCGTCCCCAAATACAGTAGGCTGGAATTTCCTTCCTATAATGGAACTAGAGATCCCTTGGGATGGCTGTACAAATGTGAGCAGTTCTTCCGCAACCAACGGACAGAGGACAAGGACAAGGTAGGCTTAACCGCATTCCACATGACAGAGGAGGCGCAGCTCTGGTTTTATATATTGGAGCAGGAGGAACCTGGGCTCAGTTGGACCCAATCCAAATCCTACTACCTTCTCATATTCGGGCCCCCATTAACAAGCAATCCATTAGGCAAACTAATCAACCTCAAACAGACTGGAACTGTGGCTGAGTATCAGCACCAGTTTCAGACCCTCCTTACAAGAGCATCTTCGGTAYGACCAGACCAAYAGGTTRACATGTTCACCGCGGGGTTAGCGGAAACTTTGAGGGTGGATGTGGAGATGCAAAATCCCCCCAATCTGGTTACTGCTATGAATTTGGCTCGCGCTTTCGAACGCAAATTGCAACTCAACCGCGGAAGTATCAGTATAGGGCGGCCTCAAACAACATGGGCAGCCCCGAAACCACTCAGAATGGCTCCATCTTCAACAGCCAGCCAAGAACAGAAACCAAAACGAGCAACAATTCCAGATCGGCATCCAGTGTGGGAAGCAGCATTGTTGCACCCCCTATTAAGCGCTTGTCCAGGGCTGAGATGGCAGAACGCAGGGCGAGGGGACAGTGTTTTAATTGTGATGAACTTTACTCAGCAGGGCACAAGTGCAAGAGACTTTTCTACCTCCTAGTGGAACAAGAGGAAGATGAGGATGAACCCTCTTCATTGGAACCCGATCCAGGAGGGCAAAATCATTCCACCTATCCTGGATTCCTTTGACTGTGTTTCAAGACACCTATCCTGAATTCGAACTTGAGGACAAGCTCTTAGTCCAGGAGGGGAGTAATATTGTGGATGCTTTAGTTGGAAAGAAATACTGCAGCAGTAATGGGCGTTAGATTCAGTGTTCCTATCTTATCTTATCTAGATTCAGTGTTCCTATCTTATCTCTTAGCTAGATTCAGTGTTCCTATCTTATCTCTTAGCTAGATTCAGTGTTCCTATTAATTAGGCAGTAGCATTATTATTTCCTAGGTCTTTTAGAAATTTTCTTAATGTTTCTTTTAGAAAGTTTCCTAATGTTTTTAGAAAGTCTCTTAATGTTTTTTAGAAAGTTCTTTTTTAGAAAGTTTCCTTAAAAAGGACTCGTGTAATTCCTATTTAAGGAGCAGATGTTATTCAATAAACCCATCTAGAATTTCGATCAAGAAAGAGCAGAGGAGTGTTGGTGATCTCTTTAACAAATCACCATAAAGGCGCTAAAGATAGGTTCCTCAAAAAAAGGGAGAAACAAGGGAAAACAAGAAGTTTTCCCCGTTAACCGACCTGTGACGAGATCCTATTCACGGGCCCTTAACAGAGACAAGGAGAGCAGAGTAACTGAATTTTTAACATCCACTAAAGCAACCTCTAAACAAAAAGAAAAATACAAGAAAATATGTTATCTTCTTCAAATGATGATGATCAGAATGCAATCACATTAAAGTGCAGTAGATGCATTTTTTTACATTCATTACATATTATCTAGGTTGTAGAATCTTCTTTACATGACTAACAAAAGGCAGAACATGCCTACTTATTACTAAAATTTATAATCAAGAGGACTGAAGAGTACCACATGATGGACCTGATTGTGTCTAACAAAGAATTTGTATAAAAGCTAAAAGAAGAAATTCTGTCTCTTTACAAGATTTCTGTGTCTTCATTTAAATGCTTGAAGGAAATACAATCACCAATTTCTGCTTAAGTACCTGGAGAAAAACCAAAATTTAACATGAAAATGATGAAATGGTTATGATTCTAATAATCCTGATCAAGATATTAAAAAAGATCTAAAAACTCTTTACCTTCCTAAAGTACTCCAACTCTGGTGTTAATATTTCCTCAACATCCTCCACTGTCTGATGCACACTACCAGGGGGTAGAGGTTGATCCATTATTTTGCCAAGTACCTGTCAATAATCTCAGACCAATGCAATAACCATGAAAATTTGACAAAAAAGACTGTAATACAATCAAAGCAGATTATGCTTTACTAAACGCTGCCCAAGCAGACTTATACCCCTGCAGCCCTGCTTTACAAAAATAGATTCTCGTGTACAAAAAAGTGTTGTAATCCCTATCCATGAACAGCTTGTATACAGATAGCGAAGACATCACTTTGCCCACTATTCTCTGAAACACCGAGTCAATAGGGCTGCTCTTGTTCATGAAAATTCTTGCATCTCTCCTGTCATATACACCAAAAAACAGTTGCAGGCACCATGTTCCAAGCCAGTTTTCCTTTCATGGATAAACCCCCTATGCTCCAACCTCTTACAAAATCCATAACCAATTCCGGACAGCATCTTTTTACTTCAAACAGGTTCCAGATTTTGAACAAAACCTCTTGGGCAAAACTACAATGTAGCAGCAGATGATACACAGATTCCTCTTGAGCCTCACAGAAAACACAGTTAGTGGAGGCCACCTGCATCCCCTTTCTCACCAAATTGTCCCAGGTTAAGAGTCTATTCGGGCAAGCAAAGAAGGCCACCTTGGTGGGAACATTCTCACACCAGACAACCTGTACTGGAATGTTCTGATCTTTCGATCTTGAGATAGCATTATAGAAGGATTTAGCTGAAAAATTGCCAGATTTGTCCCATTTCCATGCTCTTCTGTCAGCACTCCCGAATGTCCACCTGAATATCATATAATTTTTGCAGCAACTCCACCATTGCCTCTACTTCCCTTTATGCATGTAACTAGTTCAAGTCTCAAAATTGCAAAGATGTCTATATGGCCACATACCCTTATCTACTTGATTTTAGCATGACTAAGATTGGAAAGGTTAAAATTGAAGTCCTAGTATCATCACATCTATTATCTTCATCATGGAAAAGAAATGGCTGATATAATCTCTAACATATGGTATTTACAAACTTGTGCAAGTAATTCATAGAGAAAGCAGATTTCGTGCAAACTGACAGCCTACTTTAATGTCAAACCACATATTCAAGAGTATAATAGTACATGTTTACTTTAACACGATACTGGCAATGAGTGGGTGAAAATTAGACATCCAACATTTCAATTCAGTGGAGAACAATACCAAAGACCAAACAATGATAAAAGCAAGAAAGAAATGTAGGAGCATAAGTGGAGGAAATATTTCATTCACATAGGCCAGGCTTAGCTTAATTCCCAAGTGGCTTAAAGTTGAAACACTAACCAGTTTAAAACCTTCATCAGAATTTGAAGTTTCCAGCCTCTGAAAGGTCATCCACTGGCACTGCTGTACCGCAACAGAAATTCTTATAATTGCACAGAGGATTCTAAATTTTTGTTTTACCTAGAAAAATGGGAGGAAGACATTAAGAAACACCTATATATATTTTATACATGTATTACGAAAAATAATAACAATATCTTGCAAAGCATAAGTCTTAACTTTAAATTACCTCCTTTGGAAAGTCCTGAAGAGAAGCATGACCCAATTTTGGGAACTTCTTCCTGTGATATCTTGCAAGGAGGGCTATCAGCTGCAGGCTTCAAAAAGTCATCAGCAATGGGTTCATGCTGAAAATATCCACCATTATGGATAAAGCTCAGCCATGGGGAAACAGACGTACCTCGACCTCATCAGCATTGTAACCATGGAGATGTTCACCATTCTATACAAGAAAAGAAATATCCTCAAGAACAAAGGACAGGAAATAGAACCATAAGTAGAAGCACAGACTAACTAGATTTTTTATGAATGCAAAACACCAAATTTTTGGCCATCAAGATAATTCTAAACCCATACCCACTTAAGAGCATGGATATTCAAATATCCTTCAATGTAAGAGCACATACCTTGATAATATGGTATGACTGTTTATGATATCCTTTTTTCCCAACAAACATTCCAATATTGTGGAGTAAACATGCAGCTTCAAGATATTCAAGATCTTTCTCATCCAAAGAGATACATTGTTGAGCAGCAGGATCAGCAGATAATCTGAGACCTTCAAAAATCTCCTGTTGGAAGACACTAGTTATGAGACATCCTGTGTTTCTACTTTTTACATGGTAATATAATAGTTTAATAAGACTCAATTTTCTTACATGCAACTTACCAGAAAATAAGATGCAATTTCAAAGTAATCCCATATTTTTTAAGCAGAACATGGGATAAGGACGAAAACTCGAAAAAGAACCATACGCAGTGCAACTGGAGAAACTATTATATGAAGTAGCAATACCTTTGCAATACATGCACAGCATGCAGCCATTTTCATCTTCTTCTCACTGTTAAACCTTGTGGCTAAGTGAACAACTGATCGCCACCTCGCATTCACCCTGACATTGTAGCCCTGACAAGTCCTTGAAAGAATTTCCGCGATAACCCCTTCTCCCAATGCATACCCAGAAACGGCCATCTCATCAATGCTAAGAATCTCAAATATTTCCAACAACAAAACTGCACCAGCAAGAATATATTCTGAACGTCTCTTGAAAAACCCAACTCTCCTCGCCTCTTCTTCTTCTCCTCCTTTATCCGGACTCACCAGCCTCTTGACTACATCACGCAATTCATCCTTACGGAACTTCCAATCCCTTCGGAACTCCCCAAAGGATGTGACAGCATTCATCAGATCACGAGCATAACCAAGGAAAACGGCTTTCTCAATAGACCGGATCGTACCTGAAGAACCAATGGCAATCTCAAAACCTATCTCCCTAACCTTCTCAACCAATCCAGATTGGCGCAGGACAGAGCGAATATGGTTCTGCATATCTACGATTTTATCATTCCTAATAAATGCTTCTGTCAAAGAAACATGGCCTAGCTTCAACGAGGTCCCAAAAATCACCTTCCCTTGCTTTCCTATAACGAATTCAGTTGAACCCCCTCCAATATCAACAGTGAGAACATTTTTGTCATAAACCGTTAGGAACTGAAGAACGCCAAGATACACAAGCCTAGCTTCTTCTTCCCCTGATAAAACATCTACCTCGAATCCTAGTTCCTCTCGAACCCTAGACAGAAACTCACCTCTGTTGGCTGCTTCTCTTACTGCCGAGGTGGCGACGATCCTGGTCTGGTCGACTTTCTGCCTCTGAAAGACCTGCCCAAATTTCTGTAACGCTGTAATGGCTCGGCGTTGGGCGTCGAGAGAGATTGTACCGCCACCGGCGAGCATTCCCTGGCCTAGGACGACGGGCTCCTTAAGGCGATCGATTGCGAGGAATTTGCCACTGGGTTCTGCTCGAACGACAAACATCTTAAATGAATTGGTTCCCATGTCGACTGCAGCAAGAACCTTTGAGGAATTCATAGGATTTGGAAGGTCGATCGCCATTGATTTTGTTGGTATGGGGCTCGGCTTGGCTAACCCCAGTTTTATGACTTTGTTATTCTTGAATCTTCATTGCGTGATTGTGGATTGTGGTGAAGAAAACCAAGAAAAATAAGCATAGCTGATGCTGACCGGTTTGTGATTGTGACTCTACTGTTCCAGTTTGCACTTTGTTGCAGTCCGGAAAACGGTTTGGGTTTGTGACGCTATTGTTCCAGTTTGCACTCTACTGTTTCAGTTTGCACTTTGCGGTCCAAAAAACTCATAGGAGTTTTCAGCATTTTTCTTAAATTCACTATAACTTTTCAAAATATTTAACTCACCATGTCACTAACTTGACTTTAAACAGACTAACGGGCATTAATATATTACTCTTTTAATTTTCATAGAAAATATAAAATAAATTAACGGGTATTAATATATTATCATTTTAATATTTAAACATGAAAAAAGGAAAAAGTTCAAAAAAAAATATTTTCAAATATAAAATACGTAAAAACATAAAAATTACAAAAAATATAAAAATTATAGAAATTGCAAACAAAATAAAATATTATTTTCAAATTATAGAAATTGAAAAACAAAATCAGAAAATAAAAACTGTAGAAAAAGCGCCAAAAAAATATAGATTTTAGAAAAATAAAAATATATAAAAAAAAGAAATTATAAAAACATTGGGAATTATAACAAAACATTAAAAATGCAAAAAACAAGAAAATTGAAAACTAAAAAAAGACTATTTTCCTCTAACTCACCATTCAAGGGTAATTTGGTCATGGAAGTTGTTATTTATGCTGACATGGACACCTCTATTAAGAAGCATTAACGTTGCACTAACAAAAGGTGAGTTAACATTAAGAAGCATTTACTGACATAGAGAGTTTTAGACATTTTGAAAAGTTGTGAGTTTAAGAGAAATATTGAAAACTCATGGTGAGTTTTAGACAATTTTCCAAAAAAGAATAAACTTCTGCACGAAAATTGACATCTATGCACCACGCGTGAAGTGGGGGGGTTAGGTCGGGTTTATGTTCAATCCAAGCCCAATCTTAGGATTTGAGTTTAAGGTCTAAGTCCAAACAAAGCCTAAGGTTAAATTCGATCTTTCCAACTCAAACCCAACGCGTACCATAATTTGATGCATTGAGGTAAGACTTAAGTTCGGATTGGATTTGGGTTGGAATTAGGTCAAGCCTAGTTTGGAATATTTATGAAATAGGCCCAAACCCAACCCATATAAAAGTTTAGACGAATGGGTAGAGCTATAAAATGGGTCGTGTTGGGCTGTGCAATATGCGCAAAGTGCAGGTCGTCCCGGGCCATGCCTCCCTCCATTGAGATATTTTGGGAGGTAGGCCCGGCACGGCCCACAGCTCGAGCCCGTGCTGTGCCATGTCATGCCACGGGCCAAGCTGATCTATGGGCCGAGCCGTGGACTGGACCAAAGCTATTTATTTAAAAAAATTGAAAAAACAAATCTTAAAATTTTTATTTTATATGAATTTTGATGTATACAATTATTTAATATACAATAATTAAATAAAATAGTATAATAAAAGTGAAAACAATTGGTTATTTTAGGACAAATTTCTTAAACTACCCTTAAGGTTTAGGAAATTGACTAACTCTACCCCTATTGTTCCACTATGGTCTTAATTCTTAAAGTATCCCTATTGTTCATAAAAATTGCTACAGTTGTTAAATATTGTGGCATACGAAAAGTTTGTTTTTCCCTTATGGTAAGAAAGGTCACGAAATAGTAAATTACTATTTTGGCCATTTATCTAATAACAAGACGTGCCAAAACTCCGATCAGATAGAGAAGCTAAGCCTGCCTGTTGGAGTAGAGAAGGTCGGTCTTCGTCGCCTGCAATGGACACCACTACAACTTCCCTCTGACGGTTCGACAGTGAGGAACCCTAAATTTATGTTGTTTGAAACCCTAAAACTGACCTATCAATGGTGCAACTTCTATCCGTGATGTTATTTAAACCCTAAAATGATATTCAATGGCGCTAAACCCTAAAACCGACTTAGTTAAATATGAGTTTTGTCTCTTTTATTTATCTTACATGAATTTTTTATATTTTCTTGCAATGGGATCAATAGAAGTCAGCAATCATATATATTTCTCTTGCAATATTCAAACAGTAAGGTATGCAAAGAGATTCTTGTACATCCTTTATCTAATGCGTCTAGTTCTGAAGTTCATTCTTAAAGGGACCATTTCATAGACATGAGTGCCTGTCTTTTTCATTCCTCATGTTTTGGTTTGGATAAAGTGGCTAGGGTTAGGGGACCGACCACTTCATCAGTGTTTCAGAGGGTTACAAGTGGCAACCCATGTGTTTGCTACAATGCACACATGGGTTCCACACGTGGGTAGCTCAAAGAAACACATTTGTTGGTGTACACAACATCAGGTGTTCGGTTTAATGCCTAAACCACCAAGTTTACATGTATATTTATATAGCATTTAACCAATGCCTCCAAAGGACAATAGATAAGTGCTAATGGGTAGCTGCCATGCTGGCAAGCCTTGCTCAGATTTCCCTAGCCCCAACATGTCCTACACTAACCCTAGACTAGGAATCCTAGGGCCTGGGTGTTTAGACATGGCCCACATGTGAATACACTTGAATGGATTTTCATGAATAGCTTTCAATTGTGTACTATTTAATGGGTTTTGATGCAGTAAATGTATAAAGGCAGGTATTTGTTCATTGTGAATCATGGTGGTCAATGGAAGACCATCAATGAGAAGTTGTTATATGTGGATGGTGAGGTGGGATATGTAGAAAACATTGATAGTGACCGGATATGTTTCCTAGACATTATTGAGGACATTTGCAAATTGACCGAGGTACCTAATGGCAATGTGGTGAATATCAATTATAAGATACCAAGGTGTGAATTAGAGGAACAAATCGGGTTGTTGGGTTGTGAAAATGACATGTTGGAAATGTTTGCTATTCATGGTGGGCTACGTGAGATAATGTTTTATGTTACATATGTTGATGCAAAATGTCTAAGTGTGGATGATAGGGGTAGTATGCAAAAAGTAAGTGCTGGTAGTGGTAGCAGTGGAAAGGACAAGGGAAAATTTGAGTATGGTGATGACTGTTGTCTTATTGATTCTTGTTCAGATGATGGTGCTCATGGTGATGAATATGGTGAGGAGTGTGATCAGGGAGATGATGAAGGGTTTGAAAGTGAGTGTGATGACTTGGATGTTGAGAATGTACCTAATGATGATGGTTGGGGTGTACAGGGTGTTGGTGTAAAATGTGGTACATCTGTGGATGGAGAAGGGAACAGAGGTGGGAATGGGGCTACAGCTGACCTATCAGACTATGAACTAGCAAGTGAGTATGATAGCCCGTCTGACAATGAATATGGTTTCAGAAGGGGAAAGGACTGCACACAAGGTCCGCATGAGTTTGACTTCTCCAATCCAAAATTCTTTGTGGGCATGATATTTGCAAATGTTAAGGAGTTTAGGGAGGCTTTGAGGCTATACTGTGTGGTGCAGGGCATTGAAATCCAAATAAAGAATAATGAGAAGTATAGGTTAACCAGTGTTTGTGCCAGTAATTCATGTAATTGGAGGATACATGCCTCCTTCAGTCATGATGGGGGTAATTTCATAGTGAAAACCCTGAATGACACAATACTTGTTTGAGGGTGACCACAAATAGGGAGGCAACAAATACTTGGCGATCCACCAAGTTAAAGGGTCTTTTAAGGGCTGATCCTAGCATGTTAGTCCATGTACTTAGATCTGAGATTAGACGGCTCTATGCAAGGTTCAAAATATTGTTACGTATCGGCCTATATTGGGGCCTTCCCAATATGCCCCTACAGGGGGTGTATCGAGTAAGGCCATGGTTCAAAGTATACCTGGGGCTTAAATCGACCCCTCTGAACCAGTTTTGAAAAAAATAAATAAAACATAAAAAAAAGCACCAATACAGGCTGATACGCCCTACCGGCATATCGGCATGTATCGATATTTAGAACCTTAGCTCTATGGGATAGAATCTTCATGGAGGAAGGTTAATAGAGCCCGTATCAAAGCTATTGACAGGATTAGGGGATCTTTGGACAAATCATATGCAAAGCTAACCCAACATTGCACCGCATTATTCAATAGCAATCTTGGGTCAATTGTTAAGTTGCATGCTCCAATAGCTATAGCAAAGGATAGGTTTGGAACTTTCAAGATAGTGTTCATATGCCTTGGATAACCAAAAATTGGTTTCCTAGAGGGTTGTAGGAAACTTGTTGGATTGGATGGGTGTTACACGAAAACTAGTGCTATAGGAGGGGTGATACTATCAACAGTGGAACTATATGGGAATAATAGTATATTCTCAATTGCCTATTCTATAGTAGAGGCTAAGAACAAGGAGATTTGGATAGGTTTTTGAATGAACTAAAGGATGCCTTGAGCATTAATAATCCACACAGATGGACATTTATGTTTGACTGGCAAAAGGTGTATATGTATGTTATAATTTCATTATATTTGTTATATTAATGGATTGTATTATATTGATCTCTGACAAACCCATTTGATTATTGGCAAGGTATAGTCAATGATGTTTCAATATGCATTCCTAGGCAAACCATTGCTTCTGTTTGTAGCACCTGTATAGCAACTTCAAAAAAGCATACAAGGGAAAGACATTGAAAGATGTTGTATGGACTGCCGGGAAGTCATACACACAAGATGATCTTAATCACCACATGGAAGTAGTCAAGAGGAACTCCAAAGAGGCCTATGATTGGATATGCAAAGTCCCCCCTAACACCTAGTCTACGCATGGGTTTGATCCCATTGTTAATTCAAATGACATTACTAACAATTGGAGTGAATCATTTAACTCATGGATAGGGGAGGCTAGAGCAATGCCAATTGTTGACATGTTTGAGGATATAAGGAAAAGATGGATGTAGAAAATATTCGAAAGGTTTGACACAGCTAAATCATTGGGGGGTGAGCTACTTCCAAAGGTGCAGTCCATCATTGATAAAAGGAGGGATGCTAGGTAATGATGACAAGTTCACTAATTCCATCTTTTATGTCTTTTGTCATGATACTTATTGTATATTATATTTGCAAATCAATGAGAGTTTTCCGGTGCGGGCAATATGAGTATTAGACTTTAGGGAGTGACTTGGTAGAGAATGTCACAAAGATGGATGCCAAGACATGCATGTGTGGGGTTTGGGACATCAGTGGCACCCCATGTGCTCACGCTCTTGTAGTGCTAACCTATACTAGGGGTAGAGTGGAGGAGCTCTGTGACAAAGTATTTCACAAGGACACATATGTGAAAGTATACAGTCATTTTGTACATGCCCTACTTAGTGAGAAATATTGGTCACCTATTGAACACATTCCAATTAGACTTCTGGCAATGAAGAGAAGACCAAATAGATTTCCAATCAGTAGAACGAGGGAGGAAGATGAATTAGGGCCATTATATAGTGTCCCATTAGAGCTCAAGACTGTTAGATGTTCCATATGCAATGGTTTGTGGCACAATAGATGTTCCAGAGGTAATATTGAGTCACCCCCACTAATGTTAATTCCCTTATTGATAAGCTCTAATGTCTAAAGTTGATTTTGCAGTTGTAGAGGCCTAATCTTGATCAGACTGGAAGTACCCGGTTGTTAGGAGGAAATTATTGAATCCTAGGAGGGGTGGTGCAACTACTCATGCTGTTCAGAGAACTTATGAGGTGATACCAACATATACAACATGTTCTTCGTCAAGTAGGGGAGCTAGAGGGATGCCTACCAATTCAAGAATGGGGTGGGGGGG
>NW_010729124.1:3623173-3681283 GCF_000365185.1 Nelumbo nucifera
GGCTAGGCAGGTGTGTGCGTAGGCATGGGCATGGGCATGGGCATGCACGAGACTGGGCATGCTACGCTAGAGGCGGAGCTGATGCATGAGCGTGGTGAGGCATTTAATCGAACATCTGCAAGTCGAAATCCTCCTTTCTCCTTCCTCCTTCCTCCTTCCTCCTTCCTCCTTCCTTCTCCTTTCCAACCCTATTTCTTCCTCCTTTCCATCATTATTCCCAACCCAAAATAGCCTTATTTCCTTCTCCCTCCTTGGTTTCTTTCTTTTTTGTTGGGGTTTGATGGTCTAATGCATGTTCACACGAGAAATCTACTTCCTCCCTCCTGTCCTCCCTCCTCCCTACTCCTTATTCAGGGACGTCGATACCCAACATGTCTTTTCACACCGCAAATCTCATTGTTCCCAACCCATGGTTTCCATCGTCACTCCCATGCCCTTAATCTGCATCAGACCAGAGACCAAAATGCTATTCACATGGCTCCTTGATGTGGGTGCACCAAACGAGACCACCACAACATCCCATACCCTTAATCTGCATCAGACCAGAGACCAAAATGCTATTCACATGGCTCCTTGATGTGGGTGCACCAAACGAGACCACCATAACATCTTTTGGCTGTCACCTCTTTGTCTATAAGTTAAAAGGGCATTTACGACCATTAAAGGGTAGTTTCAATATTATGTAAGATTAAATCAAATGGTATTAACAGAGAGTTGACCCGAAGGGAGGTGTGTGACAATTGACAGGAACAATAGGGATACTTTAAAACATAGTGAAACAGTAGGAATAAAGTTAATCAATTTCCTAAACCTTAGGGGTAGTTTAAAAAATTTGTCCTATTAATATATTCTATACTATATATTATTATATAATTATAATTTATATAATATTATGTATTATATATAAATATATATATATATAAATATATAAAATATATATGAGCCATGCTAGCCCACTGGCCATGAATGCAGGCTGTACCGGCCCAGCCGGGGACCTAAAACCCCAAGCCCAGCATGACCCAATTTACATCTCTACACTCTATCAATGGGTCTTCCCGGCCCCCCCCCCCAAAAAAAAATAAAAAAAATAAATAAATAAATAAAAGCGCACCCGGAGGGAGAGAATTAGGGCTGCAGTTGTCCAAATTATCTCTCTCTCTCTCCAGTCCTCACATTGCTTATCAAATCCCAACTACAGCTTGATGGAGTCAGGTTTTGTGTTCAGTCCGGCACGGGTCCAGTCCCGCCTCCCCTCCACCATCACAGACACATTTGAAAGTTCAGGGCTTCCTCACAAATGAAAAGTTCAGGGTAGTTTACCCTTATATATAAAACATCACCATCCACCATTTGAAGTTTTTAACAACCACAGTCCTCTACCCTTTTGAAAAATCAAATGAGAGGAATAGACAAGAAATTGAGACGTGTGATTCAGTTTTGTAGTAGTTCAATTTCAATACCACTCCACTCGTACGTAGGATTATCAACAGTATCAGCAACGTATCAATTTGTATTGGCCGATAAAAACCAATATTGATACTCGAACTCCATTTGCTTGTAGTGAAATTTCATTTGCACCAGTACAAATTGCATAAGAGTGTAAGTCAAGAAAGATTCACTTTTTGCTTCGAGTTTTACTTCTTTTTACTTCATTTACGCTAACACTGCAACCAAGCAAAACAAAGTAAAATTTGAATCGTCAATATATTTTAATTTGCATTCCAATTTTATGCACCAGTGCAGATGAAATCGGCATTGCAAACAAACTAAAGCCTCAATTTGAAGTCCACCTACAAATTCAAATTCAATTATGATGTTGTTAGGAATCAAACCGAAGCTCTTCACGTGGCAAGTAGGAAGAATTACCACTAAATTATACTACATGTAGAAACAACATAGGTTTTAACTGCTTAGCCACCTTCAATTTAAACAACACAATCCACCAAACATAAATCTAGTATGATGTTCTTATATTTCTGAACTTTCTCTTTCCGTCTAAATGTTCATATATGTCAGTTATATGGCTACTAATTGGTATTTAAAAATTTAGTGTCAATGTGTCATATCAACCAGAAAAGGAATGTAGAAAGAAAATGGATCTTCACGTACTTAATCATTTCACCATTTCCCCAATCTTTTCCAAGTATGTCTTGGTAATTCATACTTCACAGAAACTATTAAATGTGTATCATATGCATTCAACCTCATTTATAGTCATTTGAACCTTAGATTTAGTGCTCTGAGCATTTGTTGGATTTACAGTTTCCTTCCTATACTCTTTGCGATATTGGTATTAACACATTGAACCTTGCTGAGGACCCCTTTGGTTTCTGGTTTCTGATTTAAGTTTAACTACCATTTCCCGTCTGGTTTTCAAAACATTATTTTTATTCTCTGATATTTGTGCAATCTTTTCTATGTAAACCCAACAAGTTAACCAGCAATTTGTCAGTCTCCATTGAGATATAGTATATATACTTTAAGTCTTTAACCACTATATATTCCTCTTAAGCGCGTTAGCACTACCATTCAATGCCAACTTGTGTTCCGTGACTTTGTTATTTAGTTGTCTAGTGCACAATTAACACAATGTTCTAATAAAAGGTGAAACAGAAACAAAAAGGGTAAATTTCATATGTGCTTCAAGGAACAAATTGTCATATAAGAGTCAAAGAGACTATCTTTGTCCTTCAGTGGAACCAAAGAGACTTTTCAAAAAGGAAAAATAAGGAATCAAAGAGAATGAAAGAGCTTGAGATGCCCGTTGTGATCCACAAACTCACCCATTTTTTCTGCAGCATCTCTCAAGGTAGCATCACTTTTGCAGAAAGCAAACCTAATGTATCTATTCTGATATGATTGATTATCCTCAGATAATTCATTTGAATGCAAATTCTTATGGAAAAATCCACATCCAGGTACAGCTGCCACCCCTGTTTGTTTTATTAGTTCTGAAGCGAAATCAATCTGAAAAGCACAAAATGTATTTTAAATCCATAAGAAAAAAATGATGGCAAATGTTAAGAAAAGAGGTTATCTCATAATCAATTAAAATCCCACAACACATTAAAACAGAAGCTAGAATAGCAAGTAGCTCAACATCAGATATATCACTAAATCAAGATTTAAATACTAAGCAAAGAGTTCAATCATTCTCGAGAAGAATATAGCAAACCACCAGCTAAGTTGACAATACATATATTGTACAGTATGTCAGAATAACTCAGTAAGTTGTACTTGAGTGATGTAAGATAATAAGTTCTTAGAAATTTGCTTTGAAAATTATAGAAGGTAATAATTGATACACAATCTATGGCTAACATCTGTAAGTATTGAAAAGGTTTGGTTGATTTCTATGGGCTTGAGTTGATCTGAATGGCCAATGAACCAGAAGTGAGATGGCTACTCGGTGTCCCTCCCAAAAATGGAGGCACAGGATCAAATCCACGGAACTGCATCCTGATCTATCCCCACCCTTGAATCCCCTATATTGCGTGATACCCAAAAAGCTTATCTGACTGGGAAGATCCATGGTGCTGAGTAGCCTAAGGTCTGCACTCTGAAAAATGAACGTTGTCTTGACCTTTTTTCAGGAATGTAGATTGGAAATTTCTGCTCTTCTTTGCCATGTTTTGCACCTAGATGCTAAGAAAATCTCATAATGTCAATGAGGTAGCTGGATCCATCGTACATATCCCCCCAGGTGCGACAGGTTGGCTGGTAAGGATAATTGCAATCCGTGCAAGAGTATGGTGTCCATGGGAGTTAGCCGAGGGTGCAGTTCTTCATCTTATTGCTAATGGTAGTAAAATAAAGCTCTGGTTAGATCCATGACACCTAAGATGTGTATATGTTATTTTACCTATCAACCTCACAATAGTGTGATTCAGTCTTTAATCCAATATGGAAATTGGCATGTCACTGTCCTGGATCTTAGTCAGCGCCTATTTGGTTGTATGCAGATCAAGTAAGGGATTAAGTAGTTAGATTCCTTCACCTGAAGGATCCTACTCAATTATCAGCTAAGTAGTTGGTGTTGGACTGATGATGTCTAAGTCTAGATCTATTTGCCTATTTTGTCATTTCGCACCTGAAGATTATAATCACCTATACTTCCATTTCAAGTCTACTCTATTTTGAAAGTTTCTTCAAGTATCTCTTGGCTAGATGAAATTAGGTGGTTATGTAATCACTTTTGTGAATTTGGCTTTATGTAGCAAAGCTAAGGGAGTGTCACTTAAGCTGGCTGCATTGTATATGGAAGGAAGGAAACTATGGGTGTTGGAAAACTTTTGTTTGCCAGAAGAATTTATCAAAATGACCAAAGGGACAAAAAGGCACAAGAGCATCATGTTGATTTCACTGAAGCTAAAGAATATCTTGACAGTTGGCATAATAAATTCAACTTTCTTTTTATTCAGCCAGCTCTGTGATCAAGCTCTTCACGGGAAATAGCAGGGTCTCTGATGTAGGACCAGCTCATAGTCCTTGGATAACTTTGAATGGTCTTCTTGATCAGAGTTTTATGGCTGTCAATGGCTGTACTGCCTTCTTGAAGGAATAAGCGAGAAAATAGGGAGAGAAAGAAGAGAGAAAATACCTGAAATCACTCACAGGGTGATCACTCTAGGGCATGGGAATCACTCATCATAGCTAGCATAAGCTGAAGAAAACTCAATATAATTCATTGCCTTTGTGTAAAACGTCCACACATATATAGACTCTAAACACATAATAATCCTAAGAGTCAAACTGTTAGACTCATAATAGTCTTAGGAGTCAAACTGTTAGACTCGATAATCCTAGGACTCAAACTAAGCTGTCATATCCTATTTCAATTTAAAGAAGACTCAATAACTCTAATCCTACTTATGCAATGATTGAAATTTTAAATATAACCAAACTATAACTAGACAATTTAAGCCCTATCATTGGACCCCACAGAAAATTGCAAAATGACAAAAATACCCCTACTGTCCAAAAATACAGAAATACATAAAATATCACCAAATTCCAATTTTAACTCTTCAGCTCCTGCATCAGTCTCTCTCTGATCAATAGCTTTTAAGCTTTATTAGATCCTAAAAAGAATGATGTATGTACAATATGCTAAATATCCCTAGGTATAAGATGGAAATCCTTCCACCTAACCCACTCTTAGCAAATATATTACCCTTTGTTTAGCCAATGCAACAGCTAAACCATTGACTGAGTTGCATATTGCACCCCAATGAAATGTTGCATCTGGTTCCCTCGCCAAATATCCAATTTCCCCCACGGTGTGTCTGTACTGCCATAATGCTTGGATATTGTTATTTTTTAAGTGATTTGCCCATATCAGTCCTTGCAGGACTGCTAGTAACTCAGCTCTTAGAGTCTCCATAACCAACTGGACCTAAATACAAGTTCAGTCCTCTCAGGAGGTCCCAAATCTCCAATGCTACTTCTATCAAAGTTCATTTTTACTTGGTGACCCACAAGTGGTTTTCTCCTTTTATCCTCTATTCTAATTCAGGAATTTTCAAAAATCTATTGTGGAATTGAGAATATGGCTCATAGGAGTGTGACACTGTTGGTGGTTCAGTCTGCTTTATCACTAGCTATGGGCTTTCTGAATGGTGATTGCTTGGTCATGGGAACCAAGGTTCTTGTCAAGGATGATTATGGCTCCTGTTCGCTATTTTGAATCCATTTCTTTTAGTCATTGTTTTAGAAAAAAAAAATAGAATAGATGATTATTTGGAAAATATTTTTAATCATATATATGAATTTATTTTTCCTATTAAGATGCCCATACAGGACTGTATAGGATGTAAATACTAGAAAAATCAAAGAAACTTGCTAACCATTTTCATAAAGAGATTAAGGCATACTGTACTATTATGTTGACATAACTATCATCATGCTTGAAATTCCAAATGGTACTTTTTTGGGCAACCACATACCCGTGGGACATTTTCAATTACATGATAACAGTTGGAAATCGAAACCCAAAGATACAAGTTCAAACTGGAAATTAATTAGTATGAGATAAAAAAAAATGGAAGCATCAGCATAGAAAATGAAAATTGACAGTTTTAATGTCTAGACGAGCCATGCTTAATGAAAGTAAATGAATCATGGAGACAGATAAACCACAACTGGAAATTTCTGCCATATACATACAAAATAAGGATTTAATGCAAAGCAGTATGTTCAAAAGAACATCCGTTCATGATGGTGGATCAGATGTGCCAAATGAAAATTGTCATTAAGGGTGTAGCATAACTACTATTCATGAGAAACAGAAGTAATTTAAGCATCCCGTGAGTGAAGTAACATGCTAGTTGGAATCAGTTATGCACCATGCTAAGAAAGATCGTTATTTCAAGTTAAACAAGGCTTATTACACTCCAACTCCATGAAACAATAGTGTGGTTTATCTGGAAAAAAAATAGCATTAGTGGGTAAAGGAAAATGAATAATGAGTTACAGGTGAAGTATTTTGCTTAGGTTTGTGATGCTGCATATTTTACCAATATAGCATACAGCCGTGCAGGAACCTTCAAAATCAGGAAATATCCATAATTTATTTTAAGAAAAATTGACTTGAAAATGCAATCTCTCATTAATAAAATTCCATGTAACATCAGGGGCCCAAATTATTTCCTAGAGATGTTACGTTTTGTATCGTTATAATGAGACAAAAGTCATCCTAAGCGGGACCATATATAAAAGGTTCATTTACTTCTATGATAAATTTGCTTCATGATGAAAATAACCATAGGAAACAAAGGCAGTTTGAGAAGGTACATACATCAGAAAGTAGGCACTTCTTGGGAAGCTCTGCAAACACAAAAATCGAGCCCTGGGGTTTGAAATGTATCTGGAAACCAAGCCCAACCAGCATCTTGACAATGTAGTCCCGCTTTACTTCATACTCCTTGAACATCAAGGAGATACAGTGATTATGATGATGACAACTTTATTTTCAGGCAAAAAGAATATCAGTGGGTGAAAATATTAACAACTTTACTAAGAATACCAACTTAGCAATAATAGTCGGTGTTTTAAAAGCACAAGGTGCAGGGGTCAATTTGCGCCAGAGGCACAAGGCGCAAGGCGAGGCACGCACCTTTTTGAATCAAGGCTCAAAAATTAAAAAAAAAAAAGCTAAAAAATAAAAAAAAAATGTCAGAAAAATAAAAAATGCAAAAAATAAAAATATATTAAGCATAATATTAATAATTAATAAAAATGTAAACTTTAAATTTTAAAATTAATGTTTTAAAAAACCTATTATCTAAAATTAAAATACATAAACATAACATGTAAAGCATATTCAAATGTGAATTTAAAAATAAAATCAAACATATAAAACATTTTCAAGCATGTAAACCCCACAATCTCTTTTTCTTCCTCAATTGCATTACTTAAAGTAGCTAATGTGACCTAAAACATATTACATTCCTGATTCTACGAGCCGACTTTGTGACACGCATGTTAGGGTCTTAAATTCTTAGTTCTCACACAAAAAATAATGATTTTATAATTTTAATTGCTTTTAAGAAGATATTTTAGTAGGATAAATGAATGAACAAAAACTATAAAAATCATTATTTTTTGTGTGAGAACTAAGAATTTAAGACCCTAACATGGACTTGTTTGGGCTTGCCTCGAGAGCGTGGCACGGAGAGCCGGGGGCTCCCAGCCGTTAGGATCAAAAAAGCAAAAAGCGCAGAATTTTAAAAAGACGCACGCCTGGGCTAAGGCACAAGGCACATCAAGCACACGCCTAGGCGCACTAGGCATGCGCCTTTTGAAAGGGCTGCGTCTAGGACTAAAATGCACCTCGCCTGTGTGTCTAGGCGCACCTTTTTAAATCATTGATACTTGATAATAGTAATAACTAATAATAACTAAACTATCATATGCGAAATCCATTAAGATCATGGAAAAGCATACTCTTCTCAAGGATTCAAAGTATGTTGACGGACTTCTTAAAGCAGTTACAGCAGCTTCTTGGAAAGGTGCAGGAGCAGAATCTGTGATTTTTATATGAATGTTTCTGATTGCAGAGGCAATGCAGGCTGGAGCAATGGCCCATCCAAGTCTCCAACCTGTAAGGCTTTGCAACAACAGTAAAACAACAGACATCCAAAAACTGAAAATATAGACATCAACTCGGAACCAGTTGCAAAGGCAAAAAAGGATCATTTGATATAATAAAAAAGAGAGAAAAGACAAGTAGAAAAGTTAACAGTTTATTTTGGGGAAAAAATATCATATAGATCTTCTTGTACTAAGTTATTTTAAGCCCAGGTATGGATGATGTCATGCTTACCTGTAACACTAAAAGTTTTAGATAATGATGAAGTGATAATGGTCCGCTCTTGCATTCCAGGAAGAGAGGCAAGGGATGTATGTTTTTCCATGTCAAAAGTTATATGCTCGTATACCTGCAATTAAGCCTCTAACCTCAGACAGCTGAAGCAACTGAATAAAATTAGAGTTAAACCAAACAATAATAATGATGACGATGAAGATCATAATAGAATACCCCCCCCAAAAGGAACTTCAATTGGATTTGTTTCTCAGTATGCAATACAACCAATATTACATGATCTGGTGAAAAATTAGTGGCTACTAAGAACAACACTTTGATCCACTCAATTCAATTCCAATAAAAACAAAAAGGGAACAAGTAACATTTGTCTGTAGCACTTGTTTTTGTCCATGCCTTCATGGGGATACACTACAGGGGGTAGCCCATCCCCCATACCCATAACTCCCAAAACCCCGGTGGCAGTGGAATTTGATCCCAAGCCTCTGCTACAACGAGCCAGGGACCTTACCAACTGAGACACCAAATTAGATAAGCTTGTAAGACTCCATGGATGAGTCAAGCTGATGATATTCATCTTAGACATAAGACACCATGGAAAAGGATATCCATACCTCATCTGTTATAGCTAACCAATCCATGTCACAGCAAGCTCCAGCAATGGCTTCAAGCTCGTCTTTGCTAAAAACTTTTCCAGTTGGATTCTGGGGACTGTGCCATTTAATATAAGTATACTTGAAATGTTTGGAAAAATAGATACAATTTGTTGATACAGATAATCCCGAAAGCATAACTTGAGATTCAGAAGCAATACGAAATAGATGTAATTATATAACTGCAATGGCAACCTGATAATCTTCACAAGTTGATTATAGTTTAAGAAGTGCTTTTTACCCCTTTTTTTTGTAAGTAGTGTATTTTAGATGCCATATAAAGTTCAAACAGAATACAGGAATATTTAATCATGTCATCATGAAAACTTAAATTGCTACAACCAAACAAATCTCAACCACCCAATCAATATACAAATATAACAGATAAAAAGAGGCCATTTCCAGCTCTCTGTGGTCTTGGGAGAGCTGGATTGGATATAAACATGACCTTTGGCATTTTTTGCACGAAGTATCTACTCTCAGACTTGAACCCGCATTACATTTTACCATTACACCAAGTAATGGCCCCTATACAAATAAAACAGATAAAAGAACAAATCATTCCTCTGAGCAATACCCTACTTCTGCAGGTAATGAACCAAGGAAAAGGCAACATGAGTTGATAAGCACACGATTCACATCATGAAACTCGATGACGAGAAACAGTGCACATTTATTATCATGGTCCAATGTTATTCTAAAAGTATGATTGAACTATATATACATTACTTAGCATGTTTTATGCATATTTAGCTCAATTTTTACTTCAGTTTCAAATATAAGAAAGAAATTTATACTAAGGATGGCTAATAATAATATAATTTGATTTAAAAGGCAAGTTTGCTTGTCAGTTTCAATCCAATCAGCATTATCCTGTGATAATCAGATGGAGTTTTCTCCTTAACCATAACCGGATGACCTTTTTTGTGTGTAAAAGTCTATCCAAGTAAATTGTCCATGGTTATACTAGACTTTATACATTTTTTTCTGGGTTTCAACTCCTCTGAATTTATAACACATCAACAATGCCTTTAAAACAAGAACTTTTTAAATTCATAACTCGATTTGCTAAGAGATTCATGGACTGTTTCAAACCTGTTCAATACTATAGCCTTCGTTCTATCTGTAGCAGCCTTCATGAGTTTGTCTGGATCTAAAGTCCAGTGAGGTGGATCCAGAGGAACACGGACCTGATCAATTAAATTTATTGCAAGGGGAATTAGACTTCAGAATACAAATAGTCAATTGAAAATACACAAATGAAATAAAACAAAGGTTCATTGCTCTTGGTAAACGAGAATACACTGGCTTACTGGGACACCTCCAGCCAAAGCGATACAAGTTTCATATGTTTCATAGGAAGGATCGAAAAGCAAAACTTCATCGCCTCGATCTATTGCTGCGACAAAACAATTTAAGCAAGAAATAATATACATAAAATCACATAAAAAACTGCATCCCTAATCAAGCTATCAAAACTGGCTTTCAAAAAAAGAAAAATCGAACAAACAAAACAGAGAATTACTGGCCAACACCGCAGCTGCAAAGGCCTCAGTCTGACCACAGCAAATAGCAATATCAGTAAGAGCGTCTACATCCAGACCATGCTCTTTCTTCATCTTTATTGCCAAGCAGTCACAAATTCCCTGCACATGCCTATTGATTACAAGTAGAAATATATCAAAGTTAATAATTAGACTAACATTAAAGAAAAACACAGAAAGAGAGGGAATTTTTTTGTTCTTTCTTTTGGAATTTGAACAGGATTACAAGATAGGAGGCAACTGGCTGCAGCAAACCTGTACTGGTTGAAGTCGGAGTTAATAGCTGAAATGGCTGCATCTTTGATATGCGGAGGTGCAGGAAAATCTGGAAAGCCCTCGGCAAGGTTGATTGCATTGGATGACTGGGCAAGGAGTGATATCTGTTGAATGGGGGAAGGATTGAGAGTCCGAGCAACTCTGGACAGCTTCTCCTCCATTTCTACTCTGTTCCCAAAGTCTAAAGCGACTAAAAGCTTATCCGGATGCATGCTCGTTTCATTTCAATTCAAATCTATACTCAAAATTGGAGTAACAGGAGCGCAATGGCGGAACAGTTGGAATTCATAAGTTATATAACCAATCATCAACTGGTATCATACAAGTGATATCCGATCAGTTGGAATTCATCAAAATTCAGGGAGGGTTTTGATTGGTCAAGGTTATTGCCGTATCATACGTTTACGGCATCATAGATTTACAGTATAATATCCATACACATGTAATGGGACACCTATTAATAACGTGGCCGAAAGCTACATCTTAACCAAGTAGACCTCCTGGCTCCTGCGAATTCGGGCAGTATGATTCAGCAACGGTAGGGAGACCGTATCTACTCCTCACACCTGGCGCCTCACGCGCACATCGAAACATCTCCTGTACTTTGGGCTATTATTCACGGGAGATGTTCTTAATGCACGGTGGATGTGCCTGTGAGGCGCCTATTTGTGAGAAACAGATCCCGTCACAATGGTAACAGGAGTTTGGATAAGAACGCAACGTTTGGCTGCTTACTGTTATTGATCAATTAAAAACGACTTAATTCTAGTCATAATGTTTTTGTTTAGGTAAAAACATAATCGTAATTGGGGGTGTAGCTCATATGGTAGAGCGCTCGCTTCGCATGCGAGAGGCACGGGGTTCGATTCCCCGCACCTCCACTGTTACATTTTAATTTTGCTCAGAAGTCATAAACTCATAATCACAAATTCATAACCTTTGCATATGAGCTCCACTCTAAGCCCACCGCAATTTGAACTCGGTTTTTAAGGCCCAATTGAGCCATAAGTTGGTGGGTCTTAATAAATATATTTATATTCATATTTTGTTATTAATGGGTCACGTGAAAAAGAATGATTCTCAAATGGTTCATTTATTTAGTTTTTTGGTAAGAAAAAAAAATGTTCTTCAGTCTCCACGAAAGGATGCACCGGTTCTTCAAGCATGAGATAACTAAAAGGGAGTCTCCTTCAAAACTGATAAGAAAAAACCTGAAGTTTTGGGCCATATTGTGGGCTTCCCATGCAACCCAAGCTTCAGTCACATTGATTGTAGTACAGCCCACTGAGTATGCTTTGTAATCCAAAATTTCCCCACGAAAATTTATGGCAATACAAGCAATAGCGTAACATTCTTTCTTGAGGCATTGAAATTTATCTTAATCATACCCTCCTTTGGCCCTTTCCACATGACTACTTTCAAGATTCTTGGATTATCTGATTTAACATCAAAGGAAGAGCCTAACTGAAATTCCTTGAAAGTTTGATGAGCTTTTTCGACAATAGCCAGGGGGGACCTATTATTTTGAACATTCTTTCATTTCTATTCTTCCATAAAAACCATAAAACAAATTTTCTCATAGGGCACATGGTCCCCAATATTTGGATTATTACTTAAATTGCACCAACCAGATAAGGGTTGAACATTTGCCACACTTGTAGAGAAAAGGTACACTTAAGAAAGATATGCTCAGAATTCTCGATTTCATTGCAAAAACAATGGGAATCATTAATGGGTAAGCCCTTAGATATGAGCATAGCCTTTGTCGGAAGGTGATTATTTAAGAAAAAATATATAAATATTTTCAATTTTGGGGGAATCCTAAGGCCCCACATACCTTATTGAGAACCTGATTTACACCCCCACTACCTCTTGCCATGCAATAGACCTCCTTATAAGCTGACTTAATGGTGAAATTTCCTTTGGGATCACCTTGCCAAAAAATGGTATCATCCTTTAACTTTGAAGGAATCAAAATAGGCGTAATATTGTTGTAAACATGATTTTGAATAATACTACGGATCCTATCTTCTTTCCACACCTTTCTCTCATGATCTATAAATTCCTCGACTTTGATATTATTACTAAAATTAGGAGAATCACTACTCACTATCTCCTCAATGAAGCCAAGGTCGATTCATTTATCTTTCCAGAAAAACACTTTCTTAAGCAGGTTTCTAGCATTAAGAATCCCTCTCCAAGCCCAAGAAATACCTTTTTTAAAAGGGGTATTCCAAATATTTATGGGTAGCTACTTTTACCCATAAATTATTTTGATCTTTCAAGATTTTTCATGAGCTTAGCAAGACAAGCTTCATTCACCCACGATAAATTTTTTAGGCCAAGCCCACCCCAACTTTTGGGTAAGCATATTTTGTCCCATCTCATTAAATGGAATGGATTTTTGCCATTATTCTTTGACCACAAAAAATCCCTTTGACTCTTATCGATATTCTTTATAACACTATTTGGAATTTTGAAAGACCTCTTGATAAATTGAGGCATGGAATTAATTGTTGAATTCAGGAGAGTCACTCCGCCAAAATACAAAAACCTCCCCTGAAGTTTCTGACAATCATAAAACCTCCCCTATAGTTTTATTTTGGCAAAAATCTCCCTTGAATTTTTAAAGATGTTGACAAAAACCTCCCACCCGTCAGTGATTCAGATGAAAAATCAACAAAATTACAAAATTATCCCTAATTAATTGTTAGGAAATCAATAAAATATTTCAAAATGTGGGACTTGCCCCTGCTTCCCCTTCCTCTCGCAATAGAAGGGAATGGCATGAAATCCTTCCCCTGATCTCCCCTCACTGGTTTTTCTCGTTGATTTCTTCTTCTTCTTCGTGACAGTGAATAGAATTTCAATAATTGATCATCAGAGTGTTGAAGAGATTAAATGACCATTAATGACGATGACGGTTAAAGTGCCCATTCGTATCGATATTCTATGCAAATAGACCTCTAGCAAGCCAGCAACGATTTCAGCATCCATGTCTCTGTCTGTCTGTCTAAAGGGGAGAAAAAGAGTGTCGATACTTTTGCCTTTTAGCCATTTTGTATTGACTTGGAGGAATCTAGTCTGTTAATTAATTGTTGGTCGGCTAGGGTTTCTGCTATATGTATTTTTGGATCACGCCAATGGAACTACTACGATGATTGATGTACAACTTCTGCTTTAAAATGAGTTCTAGAGATCGATTTTGCATCTCTGCCTCGTCTCTATGTTAAATTCATGGAAGCGGATTCTAAGAACTTGATGTTGTGATCCTGTAATTAGGTGTTTGTGGGTATATGTTGTATAAATGTCAGAAGTTACAGCGATGGAATTGGAACCACTCCAGCTACTTAGGAAACGAGAAGGGCGGATTTTATAGGTGTCGAGGGGATCGAAGGTGATGGTGCTCAAGTAGAGAACCTAAAGGATTAGGTTAAAGGATTTCTAAAGTTTGTAGCCGAAATGCTTTAGGAGTTAACAGAGTCTTGGGAATGAGGACTCGTATATTGTTAAGAAGTTGGGAGGGCCTTGGGCAAAGGTTTCTAGTAGGCCAAGTTTTAGTCCTCTCGTCTTGTGAAGGTTTCACTACTGATGGACTCGTTGCCATTGTTTCCAATTGTAGGTTTTTTTTTTTCATTCGCTACTCATTTTTGTTGCTTTATGCTCAGCGGCAGTTTGAAACTGATTTTTCATAGGTTTAGCTAAAACCTGAAGTTCAGAAAATGAGTGAGCTTCAAGGAGGATGCCGCTGATAGTTGCCGAAATTCTATTCACCGCCACCGTAAAGAAGATGAACAGTGCTTTTTGGGTTGTTCCAAATCAATTGACTTGATGGAAGAGAGCGGGGACAGTGGGGAAGAAGAAGAAGAAGAAGATAAATCAACAAAAAACCAGTGAGGGGAGATCGGGGGAAGGATATCACGTCATTCCCTTCTATTGCAAGAGGAAGGGGAAGCAGGGGCAATTCTAACACTTTGAAATATTTTATTGACTCCCTAACAAATAATCAAGGGTAATTTTGTAAATTTATTGATTTTTCGTCTGAACCACTAATGAAAGGGAGGTTTTTGTCAAAATCTTTAAAAATTCAAGGAAGGTTTTTGCTAAAATAAAATAATAGGAAAAGTTTTTTGGATGTCAGGAGATTTTTATATTTTACCCTTTATTTTATCCAAAATCACATTAAAAGCGTGGTTCAACCATTTAAAATTGAAGCTCCAAATTTAAACCATAATTTAAATGGCTCTGATATCACGGCTTTGGGGAAGAGATATCAAAGCCATTGTGGCCCATGGCACCTTGAATTGATGAAGCGACGTAAAATGGGGCCACCACAATGCATCAAGGGCCCTGATATCACGGCTTTGGGCCAGCGCTGTACTCCATTGATTTCTTCTCGAACAATACACGGGTTACCAAATATGGCCTAGCTGGCAGTTTAAAACCTTGGTCCATCATCCATTTACGTGGGTGAAAGAAAAAAGTAAGGTGGGCCTGAAGCCTAATGTTTTTCTTTTTTTTTATTAAAAAAACATCCAAAAGCAAAACACATTGGATTAACAGTAAAAGCATCTTTTAGTCAATCAGATGATAAATACATAAAAGGTGGTTCAAATGATAATGATAAGATATCGAGAATATTACAAGCAAAGTTTTGGTAATCTATGAGCCACAGACTTGAAAGCTGGACAAATAAAAATAAAGGTACCATTTTGTAGGTAGGGCTACAAATAGTGTCCAAATTTGAATTTCAATTCATGATGGATGTTGTGAATTCAGTCCATTTATAACTGGATCGAATATGGACTACCCCTATCCGATCTTTATAATACCCAATTGGATTTGATATAAACATATATGCTCATATCATATATATTAAAACTTTATATTGTCTCTATCGTAAAGTTGGTTTAAATGACTAAATGTTGTATTTTTACTAGATTGTAGTAGGTCCGAGTTTTTTGTTAATGAAATACAATATTTAAGTATTTTTTAATTTATTTTATATTTTTAATAATAATATATAGTATTTGGAACATTTTCAGTTTTATTTATTAATTATTATTAATGAAAAACCTATGTTGCTAGAAAAAAAGAACATGATATTTGAAGAGCTTTGATCAATCAAAAAAGCTATATGAATTTTGATTAGTGGTACTACTTGATTGGTTACCACTTTTATGATACTAGTTGATTGGTTATAAGTTTTTCCAATATCCATCTTTCCATGCAAGATTTTAAGTATCAGAAAACACAATGTGCATCGGAAAGACAATGTTAAAAGGTGTATTGTGATATACTTTGAATACAAATAAAAAAAATCAAGATATGTATAAAAACACATGAAAAGCTAAAAACACTCAAATAAATCATAAATATACATTAATAACACTAAATATAAATCTTAAATGATGTATACATATATAAGAATCACATACTCTAATGGTTTCATGAAGAAATACATCATAATTAACATATGGGAATACATTAATATTTTCTAACAAAGCTATAACTATAAGCTTATATATTCATCCAAAAAAAAAAAACTACAAGCTTATATGTTGATAAATTATTCATCGAACTTGTACCTTAAATTTTCAAGTTGGTAATTATTTTGGTATTAAAGTAATTATCTTGTATTTACTTTTATTTAAAATAATAAAATATTAAAAAATAAATAAAATTTTAGTGGTTTTATGGAATTTTATTTATTTTTCAAATTTTCATGAAACAAATCTTATGTCTAATTATAACTAGGAGAAGAGTCCAATTATCCTATACAACCTCCAAGATACATTGATGCAACTTTTAAGTGGATATGTAATTAATATATTTTTTTGTTATTAAAATAATTATTCCAAAAATTCAATATTTAACAAGAACTTTTAATGGATCCATGATATGATTGACCATCTATAGATTCACAATATACTACTCTTTATTATTAGATCATACCAAAAATATAATTGTTTTCTATTATTTTAAAATTTCCCCATTTTTCCCTACAATGTCACATGGATTTACTTATAGCACAAAAAAGAATAGATTATTAAGATAAAAAGAGTATATAAATTCATATTCAAGTATTTTCATGCATTCGAGCAAAAGAAAAGGCAAAAAAATTGTACATATAATAAACGAAATAAAAAAATCATATATATGTTCGCAACTTTTATACAAGGCACCTTTATGTTGAAAACTTTTTTGAATTTTAATCTTTTTTTTTTTCATTTATTTTTTGTAAATTTGGTGGTTGGGAGTGTTTAGAAAGCTTGGGCATGAAAGAAGACTTCTAAAGAGGGTTAAAACCCCAATTTTGCTAAATCTTAAAAATCTATTTTTGCCTCCCTGTCTTTTGTACTATATCGACTGATACACCATCAATACAAATATTGATACGGTTAATATAGGCCCAATGCACACACTATACGTATTCCGATACACATCTTAAAACAATGAAAAAGAACGAAACTCACCTTCTCAATGCGTTCCACATATCAATACCTTGCTGGACTGATACCTTGTTTCCATGTATCATAGTCGAACCCTACTATTAAGTATCCTATTGCAATCTAAATTCAATTCAAATCTTTATATAAACCCAATGGATAAGATCATATTCAAATTCAAATACAAACAAATCAGTTTTGTATCTGCT
Source organism: Nelumbo nucifera (assembly GCF_000365185.1). Next base: position 3,640,628 of record NW_010729124.1, read on the forward strand.
TAAATCAACTCAATCTATTTGCACTCCTACTTGGTGGTTTTATTATTGACTACTAAACCTGTTAATGGGCCAAGTTGGGACAGGTTTTTGGCTAGGCTTTGCCTCTATATTAACAAAAGCCTTTCAGGCCTGAGCCTGAGCCTGAGCTTAGCTCGACCAATGGGTTTAGATCTTGAGCTCGAGCCCAACCCTCATGTAAAGCCCAGGGCCCTCCATGAAAATTGGACAAGATTTTTTTACTCAATAACAAAACTGATTTATTTATATTAAATGGCCTCAAAACTTAAAAAATATTGAAAGATCTTATTATGGCTTGATAAAAGAGAAGAGAAAAAAAATGAACAAATATATTATATATTTTTGGGAGAATGACGGTTCAGCCCAGGGTCAGAATTTTTAGACCTAAAGTACAGTTGGGGTAGGTGCTAGCTCGGAATTGATGCCAATTCACGGGTGGGCATTGGTGTATAGAGTGTGGATTTTTGATACTTTGAATGTTTATAACTCTGCAGTGCAATTCAGAAATCTGCATTGAGCCTGCTCATATTTTTTTGTATATTTTTTATTATATAAAATATTATGAACGAGGCTTGGGCTCGACCCAAGTTTTTTTGAGATAGCCTAAGCATAGCCTAAAAAAAGTTGGGCCTAATATTTTGAGTCAAGGTGTAATGTGGGCCGGGCCGACACTATTGGGGTCATGCCCAACATGGTCCATGTGCTACAAATATCGGGCTGTGCCAGGCATGGCCCATAAACCTGGATTGAGCTAGCATGACCCATATATGTATTTATACATAAATAATAAATTTTTGTTTTCAATTTTATTATAATATTTCGTTCCAATCTTTTTGTAAATTTTCAATTTTATTTTATCATTTTATATATAAACAATTATATACATTAAAAATCATATGAAATAAAGTTTAAGTTTTTTTTTTTTCAATTCATTGTCTATCTTGTTTTTTTTTTTTCAAACTTTCTTAAAAAAAAAAGAAAAATCATGGTGGCCCATGGGCCTAGGCTCGTGGTGAGCTCCAAAAAAGTGAACCTTGCAGGATTGTCATGACCCACATTACATCTTTGGGCCCAAACCTGTGCCCATGGGCCTAAAATTATATCCAAACTCGACAAAGAACGGACTGGGCTGGACCATCCGAAGCACAAAGTTCGGATTTACTGATCAGTGACCACAACACATTATAATATCAGTGATCACAACATAACCAATATTCCATACGTGGCTGCGTGAAGGTGGACAGCAATGTATCATGGTCAGCAGATCCGGACTCCGGAGAACAACCACCGTTAATATGGTTTTTTTACAAGTGACGACCATTAATATGGTTGAGTCAATACTGTTGACAAGGTATATATCAAACTGAAGTCTTAAATCTTGGCACTTCAATTGGTTGAACATCATGTAAGGTGGTTGGATCCTCATCAAATAAAAAAAAAAACAACTACTAGAAAAGGATTGAACATCAACTAGAAAGAGAACATGTTCAATGGAGTCAAAAACAGGTTCGACTTGTACTATATCAAGACCCGTCAACTAATTTAAGGGTGGTTCCTGCTTCCTCCTAGTGATCCTCTTTCTGATTTCTCGTTTTGGTTTTCAAATTATACAAACAATACTCTAAACTGATTCAGACTTATTTAAATAACTCATCCCCCAGAATTAAAAACAACAAATACATTTTGTGCAAGCTTAGTTTGCCTTGAGAAATGTTGTATATGCATTTTAAATACATGTTAAGATTTGCCACGTGGACTTGACTTTTTTCTTCAAGTCATTGTTTGACTGGACTTACACAGTAGAATGAAATCTTTAGTTTATGATTGATATATTTAAATACAGTTTTCAGTTTAAAATTATTTCATTTAAAATATCAAGAAAAAATAAAGAGCCAATTATATTTTCATTTTTTTTTTATGAATTCATCATAGAAAAAAGTCTGAATTCATCAAAACAGATTTTTGATTGAAATATTTCAATCTGCGAGGTATAAACTGCAGTAATCATAAGTATTGTAATTCTGTAAAGTTTGGAGGATTTTAGTGGAAGGGTATGCAATTTGCAGTTGTAATTCAATTAACCAGTTAGTAAATGAAGCAGATATAGAACTACTGAACCAGACACCTCTGCGTCTGGTGTTGTCTGAGAGGTGTGCAAGGCTGGAAACGCAGACAGAAAAACAATTGCTTTTACAGAAATTCTGAAAGGCCAAAGCAAGAGGCGCCTGCAAAGGCACTGACTGATGCACCAAAGATTTTGTCAACTGGAAGGCATATTCGTAGCACGTGGCTGGTGCGCAGAAGGGGAATCCTTCTTTCTCTTCTTTCTTTTACAGAAGCTTTGCCTTTCTATCAGAAAGAAAGGAGGATTATTCTCTCAGTTTCAGCATCTCATATCCTCTATGCGCAGCAGCCAGCAGTGGAGGGTTGAAAACCTAGTGTAGTCGCTTTTTTACAGCAAAAGGAAGCGGGAGACATGGATTATGACCTCAAGAACGAACAAAGCTATCGGGAGCTGGAATCTGGGCTTCTTTTTATTCCACTTAATTATTACATCATTAAATATTTTCCATTTTATTTTAGGTTTTGTATTTTGATTTAGGGTTTCAAATCCAGAATCACCTGGACTTGCATAAATTCAAATACCATGGATTCCGAGTCTCTTTCGTACCGTCATTCTACGGAAGACAACCCCCTACTGGTCTTTCTCTGTAACTACTACTCGCTTTCTCTGTTGTTTCTCTCAGTCGATAATCTACTCAGGTACGCGTGGAACCTATAACTTGTTAATTTTTATTTTATTTATTTTTCTAGTTTCCATTTTCGTGTAGTTGTAGTTATGACCTGCTTATACATTTCATTCTTTTTTGGTCAATTTTCTGAATTTCTACTCCCCAAGAACCCTTTCTGAATTTTAACTTCTTTTTTTGGGGGGTTAATTCTGATTCTTAATTCGGGATCGGAAAATCATTGACTGGGATTATTCGTTCAATGTCCCAAGTATATATGATGATAAACCTATGTATCGTATATTCGTATCCCTGTATATTTGCTTTACTTGGCTATAGAAAATTGATTTATGTCTTAGGATTCTTGTTGGTTTACTACTTAACTAATCTTTACTAGACTTTTATGAGCGTGTTACTTACGCCTCAAGTGAGGCTTCCATGCACCTTCGCTACAGTTGAGTCGTTTATATGTTCGTTGGTGGGTTGGCTCGTTCGAGTGTGGAAGTTTTGAGTTGGTAGGATTAGAGTTTCAGAGCCTAGGTTGCTTTCTAGTTGATTCAGTTGTCTTATCTTGAGTTATCTCATGGTGCCCAAAAGATATTTTCATGGGGAGAACGACGCCTTGGAAGTACCAGTGCAGGCACCAAAGCGTCCGCATACGCTTCCAACGTCTGTACTTGTTTGGCAGTTGGTCAATAAGTATTTCTGTTATGTCTTTTAGCTCTTTAAGTTTGTTCCTTAAATTATTTGTGCTATTTGGCAGTGCTGGGATTGAGGTGATGAGGGGTCTCTCCATGCATGATTTCTTATCCAAACTGGAACCTTTTCTGAGAAGTGTGGTAGGACAATTCTTCATGTTATTCCAGTGTTCATTGAACCAATGTTATTATTGTCGTAAGTCTATATATTAGAGTATTCAAGAGTACAGATGAAATTGCAGTTTAAAGGGTGTTAGTATCTTGATGCAACTCAGCTGAATGCCTGAACCCAACCTTCATTTTTCTCCATCTGACAGGAGGCTGTAGTTGCTCAGACTGCTGATTATAAATGTAGAAGTTGTGTTTTACAATTATTTAGTTGGCTGTAGAAATGAAGCATCCTTGTACTTGGCTCTTTGTTTTCCATCCAGTTAAAGTTTAAAGTTCAAAGTTGAGCTCTTCCATTCCAAAAATTTCAACCAAGTAGTGTACTCTTGTCTTGTTCTTGTGTAAGGTTGACTATTTATGCTCTCCCTCCCTTTTCTTTCCAGAGAGAGAGAGAGAGAGAGAGAATGGGGTTTGATAAAATCCAAATAAAAGTAGAAAAAAAAGAAGAATGCAACAGTTTGCTGTGGTTTGGAAACAACATTGGTCATAGCTGAGTTCCATTCCATTGAGGAAGTGGGAAAATAGAAAACATCCAACCCAAGAAACAAATCAAAGAATACCTACTACTTGAATGAGACGTTTAGTCATTAAGCAGTTACTACTTTCTTCTCTCCTATTTGATTCTTCCTTTCTTGAAGTGTTCAGGGCCCAAAAAGTTAGGATACCCTATTTTTTTGGGCCAGGAAGAGTTTCCATTGAGCACATATCTGTTCAGTTGTGTTAAACATATAAAAAGGCACAATTACTTATTTGCTCCCTTGTTGAAATGGTCACCTACCTTTCTTACATTTACATAATTCAATGTTCAAGGAATCATCTAGTTAAAGTTACTTAGTCATCCAGGTAATGACCAGATGATTACCTAGGAAGGAGAAAATTTTGGTTGTCTATGTTCGGCAGCCTGCACTGTCACCAGGGTTCTCCCTGTGTGATGTGACATGTTAATCAATATGGACTCCATGCAACCATAACAGTACTGGAGGCATGGCTGTGTGGACTAACATTTCACATGGAGAGAGCCTATGGACAGCCAAAGCCTTCTCCCTACAAAGTATGCCTGCCTAGTTTATTTATTTATTTATTTTTTATCAGCAACACCCCTTAGAATACCTAGTTGACCACCTAGGTAATGTTCTGACTAAAATGCTTGTGAGATGGTTTCTCCTATACTCTATATTTACTAATCTTATGTACAGCAATCATATTTATTGGTTTATGTTTAGAATTCACCTTTTCTGCAGCTTTTTTAGTAAAGAAATATTGCATACTGGATCTATTATAAGTTCTTATTAAAAGCCATTGACATTTAGCTTCTTTGTTTTAACTTTATATACATACCGTGCACTACTTTTTCTGAACAAATTATATTTTGGAAATAGGAATTCATTCCTCCAAATCACTCCCTCAGGAATCACCAATTTTGAGGCATACGGTTAATGACCCATTTCTATAAAAGACACATTTGGTAAAAATAGGGCTAACATGGCAATTTCTCAAAAAAAATCCATTATTACCAAATTACTGGTTTGCACATTATTAGCATGTACATACTACTTCCATGTTAGAAATCACTTTGAGATTTTCCCCTGATTGATAGAAGCTATCTCCTTCAGCTTTAAGAATTTTCCCTAAACACAAGAATCTTGAGAGACCGGTTCCTTCACTAATCTTTGAGAAAATTTTCTTACAAAACTCAATTTCTTAGAGTGATTTGTCTTATGACAGATAACCTTAATTGGAATCAGCAAATCAATTCCTCTGACTATAAACAGCCTTAATCATATACTTTTTTTAGCCACTTAATTAGTTGTACACCTTTGTAGACATTAAATAGGTTCCTTCCAAAGGAAAGCTCTTTTATGTTGTATTTTATTTGATTATATGCAATCCAAGATGGTGTTAAAGCAGTTAAAGTTGTTTGAAATTGAATAAAGCAGGATAATCATTTATGAGTTTATGCATTGATTACATGGTCTCTGTATTTTGCTTCAATCTTTCCTTACCAATATATGAAAATGACCTTTCTGTTACTAAATTAATTTGGTGTCTATGGTGATCTTCTAATTGGTTGTTGCTATTGCGTCAGAAAACTCTAGTAAACTGATTGTTGAACCATTTTTCTGAAGTCTATGACTTAAATCTACTATACTTTTTTCTGCTTACCAGGTACGGGAAGAGGTGGAACGGGGAATGCTGCTTTATATGCAATCATCTCCGAAGTAAGTGTTTAATGTCAAATTTCAGTGATGTTACTTACAGGGTATCCCTGTTGATTTTGTTTGTTTATATGAACACAACAAACTGTAAGGATCATGTACTTCATATCCATGATCCTTCTAAGGTTCATCTGTTGAGCTGAATCCTGGGAAACATTATATTTTGCACCTTTAGGTCTATGTGTTCTCCTTATCCATAATCCATTGTCCTCTCTCTCTCTCTCTCTCTCTTCAGATATTCAAATCTATTAGTTTCAAAAATAATCTCTGTTTTAACTATGCCTTTATTCTAGGCCTTCACTTAATCAGCTTGAAGAATCTGGATCAAGAGGCTGGCAGTTGCATTTCATCAACAGGTTGCCTGGTACACTTTTCACGGGCAGCCGGATAGAAGCAGAGAATGGTGAACCACTTAAGATAGTAATTGTTGATGCTAGTTCTAAGAGTATAACCACATATGGCCCTCTATCTTCAATCAAGATAGAGATTCTTGTCCTCGATGGTGATTTTGGTGCTGATGAAGAAGAAGATTGGACTGAGAAGGAATTTGATAATAGTGTAATCCGTGAAAGAGAGGGGAAAAGGCCATTAGTGACAGGAGATCTGGTAATTACAATGAAGGATGGGGTTGGCCTTCTTGGTGAAATTGCCTTTACAGATAACTCCAGCTGGATACGAAGTCGAAAATTCAGATTAGGAGCTAGAGCTGTGCAAAGCACTTGTGGTGAAGAAAGAATTAGGGAAGCAAGAAGTGGAGCTTTTATTGTAAAAGATCACCGTGGAGAGTGTAAGTTCAATCTTTTTCTAGGATCAACTTTAACCTCAAACCATTATAAGATGAATAGATAAGTATTTAGTTGATTTATTTAGGATATTGCTTATAGTAAGCCATTTTTTGATAAATCTGTATTCTCCCAAATTCAAAAGAAAAAAAAAGAGACTTGTTTTTTATGAAAAGTTTGTATGCATTTCTTTGAATTAAATGCCACAATACTTTTTTGTTATCATTACTTGGGTTGTTTTACCCTTGTATTATTATTATTATTATTATTATTATTATCTTTTTACGTCAATCTTCTATTGACTGTGAAAGACAAAATGAAATGTGTACAAAAGCGTGCCAAAACCTTTTTTTTTTTCCATTAAGATTACCTTTGTTCGCTAATCCCATTCTTCTCAAACCTTTGCAGTACTGTACGCCTATTTAAGAACATTGACCCCTAGTTTTTAGTCAAATATAGGTTTCTCAATGCTAATGAGCATAGTAGAAATCTGGTGAGTTTAATTAGAACATTTTAGGTCTTTCAAATAATGTATCAGGACCATCAGGTTCTGTTAATTTTGCTTTTATGTATATCCATGATGTGGCGTGATGAGTTTACTTTTTTATCAGTAATCATGAAATTATAGAGGAGACAATACAAACAACACAAAGGCTGCAAGAAGCACTAATTTTGTGGAATGATTTGAAGAGCTCTTTTTGTTACATTAATACCCAGACCTAGTGTACCCCAAAGAAAATTGTCCCTACTTACACCATTCCTTGCAAGGGTATCTGCTATTGTATCAACTGCTTGAGCTGCCCATCTAACAAGCAGCTAAGATTAGATGCCAATGATTTAGCTTCTATGATCACTTTCCAATTATTGAGTTTACTTTTGTTTAGGCATTCCGTATCCTTGTCTAGAAGTTGGTAGGAGTTTCTTCACATGAAAAGGTAGAAATAAAGAGTTGGACTATTGTGGATGACTTAAATCCTATAAGGATTTGTGGAATGGCTCAAAATAGATAGTGGGAACTTGTGGAGACATAGACATGTAGGGAGGTAAAGCGGTTAGTGAGGGAACTGACAGTCACTTACATTAGATACTGAGATCAGCCAATGATGTGGCTGACATCTTAGCAAGATAAGGGGTCAAAGATCTCATTTGTGTTGGGAGGAGGGGGGGTGATTCCTCAAGGGGTGAACCTGTAGATAACAGGTATAAATTGGGTGGTGGTTGAGTTTAGTCCAAACAAAGGGGGTTTATAGACTTATATGTACTTGTATATCATTTAATTAAATGTAATGAAGTCTCATTGTTACCCATCAAAAAGAAAGGTATAAGAATGAAGAAAGAGAAGATAACTATTGTCCATTCAACTGATACTGCAACTTCTCTTAAATTTGGACTTCTATTTATCTATTTGGAGAGGGGTATAGAATTCAAAGTCCATATTTGTTCTCTCCTGAGTTGTTGCATTATATTTTAGTACATTTTGTTGTTGCAATGTCTTATTTGTTGAGCATCCCTTTTTGCCTATAGATACTTGTAACTAGCACTCCAAGACTGAAGCTTAGTCTGTTTATTCAGTGTACAAAAAACATCATCCTCCAAGCTTCAATGATGAAGTCTGGCGTTTAGAGAGGATAGGGAAAGATGGTGCATTTCACACCCGGCTTGCTTCTAAGGGAGTCAAAACGGTGCAGGATTTCCTCCGGTTGTATGTCATTGACCAGTCCTTGTTGCGCAGTGTAAGAAACAATTCCTTTTGGTTTAACCACAACACTGAAAAAAGTCCTCTTTTTTCATCAAGTAGGCTTCTTCTAATGAGTGTCACCCATTGTGAAAATTGCAGATCCTTGGCAGTGGGATGTCAAACAAGACCTGGGAGACCATTGTGCAACATGCTACAGCATGTATTTTGGATGATAAATTTTATACATACTACAGTGCTAATCAGAAGGTTGAGCTATTTTTTAATTCTATCTATGAGGTTATTGGTGCAACATTTGAAGGCCATTACCATTCTCTAGCTAACCTCAACACATCACAGATGGTATGTACCTCTAATCCAGGAAATCTTTCTATAATACCAATTAATGACCTATATTCCAACAGTGTTGTTGGATGAAGTGTTATCATTCATCTGCCTGATTTGGTCTCAATGAGTTAGCATTGCTAGCAGAAATTTGTTTCTTTCCAAATATGTTTCAATTGTATTCTTTTGGCTACAGATCATTGAACCTGGTGGATAAGTTTTAACTTTCAAACCTGTACATGTTATCTCTTGATCAGTGACAGCTTGAAATTTATAATATGAGAATACAAGGATGGGCTGTTGGTTGGTGCACTGATAAAATATAAAATCTCAGGCTGATGAGTATGAGAATGTGGGTTTGAATCTAAGAACAGCTGCTGCGTGCAGAAAAAAATTCTATTATAATTAGAAATCCAAGGGTACATCTGAATAAGCTGTTCATTCTGAATGCCAATATTTTTATACTCTTAATCTGAGCCTATCATTTTAAGGATCCTTTTGAATATGATAAAAAGGCTATTATCCAATGTTGGTCCCAACTAACCCACACTTGTCATCCCAAGGATTTACAGTTCCACCAGGCAATGGCCTCTATCCATGTGAACATGATTTATTTATATTTTTCATTCATCTATTCCTGGGACATTCTGTTGTGGCCCTTGTGGGGATGTTGCTGCCTTGATCTGAGACTAATTTAACATTTTAACCCCACCTTTTTATTGGCAGATTTTGGTGGAGGGTTTGAAGCGACAAGCATACAGGAATGTCAATGACATAGTTGAGATGAAGGAAACACCAGCTGATGGTCCTATGAGGCCTCTGCCCCTGCTGCAAGTTGGGGCCATTCAAGGATCGAGTTTGGATGTCCAGCATCCTGACCTCCCATTTTCACTTCAAGGTACTTCCAGAAGATGACGTCTTAGGTACCCATTATGTAGAAAAGTAAGACTATTCCACCATTGGCCTAGCATTACTATGGATGCAGGGGTACATCCAGCTGTTTGCTGTTTATGAATGGTTGACTTGTGGAAGGCCATAAAGTAGAGCCTCTTTCAGGCTATCCCTACAAGAGATCCTCTGCCCTTCTCGAGGATAGGCAGTAGACTGCCTGGGAAAACTTGATGTTAGGCATTTGCTTCGTTTAATATGCACATAAAGGACTAATTTTCTTGTTGATTTTAGTTTCGTTTTTGTTTTTTTTGGTAAGCATTCTTGTTGATTCTAGTTGGTTCATCAATATGCACCTAATTTGACTTAGCGGGTAGTGTTTACTTGTCTTGGATTCTTTCTCTTTAATTGTAAATACTCTGTCCGGGCTGATGTGCTGTGGAATCTCTTACAATGTTCCCAGATTGGTACATCGTGTGTCTTATTTCATGATGCCTTCAAGTTCTGGCTTCTTTTTTTTTTTATTCTTTTCATTTTTTTCTCCGTTTCTGCCTTTTTAAATTTTTATGTGGTCAGAACTTGCTGCAGATCAAATGGTAAAACAGTCTGGGTTCAATAATCTACCTAATCCAGCAACATTCATTCAGGAAGATCATGGCCAGTCAAAAGGAGTTGGTGATATGCAGGAGTGTCATCCAACACAATTGTTCACTCCAATTGAAAGGAATGATCTGAGCACGACAGATATTTCCACTGGACCATATAGAAGTGACATGAGTGACTGGGCGACAGGTGGATCGTCTGGGCCTGTTATGCCGGGGGGGCACTTAGTAGGGGAAGGCAATCCTAAATTTCAGTTTCAGAATTGGTTTCCACTTCCTGCAACATGGGATCAAGGGAATGGGTTGTTTCTTGGCTCAGGTGATGAAACGGGCATCAGTTTTCTTTCATCTCTACCTGATTTAAGTGTTCATGTTTCTAGGAGTTGCAAACCCAACATGGGGTGGTTTAAGCTTAGGGCTGCAGTTAAGTGGGGAATATCAGTGAGGCGAGACTTAGCTGCTAAAAGGAGGGCAAGGCTTTTGCAACTTGGTTACTAAGCGTAGCAGTAACCAATGTTTCTACAATTTAAGGACAGAACCTGTAAATTCGTTCATCTAGTTTAGAAGAAATGGTTTGTTTTGTTTTGCTTTGTTTTTTTGAGTGGCCCTTCCACTGTTGTACCAAATGCAAACTCTTTATAAAGTGTAAATAGTTGATGAGTCACTGAAAGAGTGAAAGTTTCATTTTCCTTTGGTATCCATAGTTTCAGGTGCAAAGTATCTTGTGCTGTGTGCTTCTGAACTCCGTGTATTGGAGTCGGTTTATTCCGCCTGTGGATTTCTGATTTGACATTAAATAAATGAGAGGTTGATTGTCTAGTCGCTGAGAATGTATGGTGCAAAAACCCAACTTATATTGTGTATGCATTGGATTGTCTTGCAGGAATCTTGCTTTAAGGCCATATTAACAATCTACTGTTATCCCAATTCATCACTTTCTAGTTTTGTTATTGTTGAGCTTGAACGTTTGAATGGTACAGAAATACCTTTCCTGCTATGGTACTTTACCTTTGGGCTGTACTGTAATTCTGTAAAGGTTGTACATTACCGTCCTCTGCATTTAAATCTTCCTCCGTCTAAGCCAATTACCAAACAGGTGAAGAGAATCACGATATCTTCCTCTGCACGTTCCACCAACCAACCGACCTAGGTCACGGGATCCTTCACCTTCTGATTCTTGGATTTGGGGACACAACATTATCAAAAGATAGACTATAAATTGCCTTTCTTCCGTCTCTTGTTTGAAGCTATAGAATCAGGATCCACCGTTTGTAGATCATCTGGGCTAAAATCTACAGTCTAAAGGTAGAATCTCTGGTCTGTAGCTGAAGTCAGCTTCTCTCTCGATCGTTCTCGTGAAGATCCGAAACCTTCCTCTGAGGAGTAGTACTGATGTCTGTGACCCCACCACAAAATAACATATACTAAAATTATAAAATCAACCTTTTTCTCCTAAATCTTTTTTTTTTCTTTCTTTCTTTTCCTTCCTTTAATTTGCCTCTCCATCTCCATAGTTCACACAGAAAAGAAAGTTTTAATTTTTAATACACGACGTTCCATGCGAGTTGTGAGAAAAAATGCCACGAATCTGTACTCTTGAAGCAACTTTCTACTCCTTCCTTTGTTGCAACTTGCAAGCAATTCGATTCTGTCTTTCCTTCTTCACCTCTGTCTCATTATCCTTTTCCCACTCTTTATTCCCCCACCAGAGCGTTCGGAATACTCCCACGCCCATCCTCCATGTTGAACCTGCCTGAGCTCTGACAGCTTCCAAATTTCGACACAGTTTCCGGATAATGGCGATTACGCATGCTGATCTCGCTCCAAGTCGCCCAAGCACCGACCTCGGTAGCAAAACCGGTGCTTTCTTCTTGATCGTCTCTATACTCTGCGGACTTGTGTGTTTCATTCTGTGCCTCCTTGCAGAAACCACTAGATCGGATGTACGCGATTTTTGATTCATATCATTAGCAAAGAAGCTCCGGCTCCTGTGATTCCAATTCTACGTTAGAACTGTATTCATTCTTATCTTATGGCAATGGACGTTTTTCCTTGCAGGTGACATGGGTTCCCTCAAGCAGTGATAAAAGACACAGATACGTATGTATTTACAGTGGTAGCGGAAGAACCACGCTGTTGTGCGCGGGCGGTGCGTTTCTGAGCCTAGCGATCGCCATGATCGTGCAACATGCATATATTCTGGTTGCAGTTAGCAAGTACACACCCCCAGTCTTGATTGGTTTGAGCGAGTCGGACTCTCGTTTCGCTAAGTCCCTTTCATGGCAAGCCGGATTTTTCTTTCTTACAACTTGGTAAGTTTTTGTTTGACATTGAATCTATCGATTCAGTACTCTCAGAGTTCCCTTTCTCTTTTTGGCTCTTACGTTTCAGTTCCCAAATTGTGAAAACTATAGAAGGTTTTATTCAGACAATGGAATGGCAACGACTATGTACAGGATATGTTTCGCGGTGGCGGAGGTGCTATTGCTGATAGGGCTGGGAGCTGAATCGGGGCATTTGGAGCAGTGGAGGCGACCGAGGACCAGTTGCCTGATTATCCGTGAAGGCTTGTTTTCGGCCGCCGGAGTTCTGGGACTAACCACCGTACTCCTCGCTTCCGGCTTATATTTGACGGCCCTACGGGCCCAACGGTTTCGAGAACAGGAAGATAACGTGCGCCGGGAGGTACTGAACGCATCGTTTCTTTATGCGTCTCCCCCAAGGTCGCCTCGTAATCGAATCGGAATCGCTGCTGCGAACAGCATTGCCATTGCTGCTGGTGCTGGGAACCCTCACGTCAGGCAAGAACAGCATGATCATCATCGTCCTTTACAGTGGGACCCACAACCCTCCACCAATAAAACTACGAATCCAGTTCCAGCAGTATAGACTTGTAAGGTGGTGATTCGAAGTGAACATTGCACAATGCGCACGACATGCACTGTATAATGCCCTTGAAACTTGTATATATAGTTTGTAGTACTACCCTTCCATTTTGGACCAGAGTTTAAATAGCACTATTGGGTTTCCCTTTTGAAGGGAAAATTTTACTTTAGTACCCTAAATTTTTTGGTACTAAATTTTTAAAAAGTGTCAAGTTGGTCACAATATTAGTTATTTGGTCATATGATGATATGTACAATTTAAAATTTTTTAAAATGACAAAACTATCATTGAAAAGAAGATATTGTTTATTGTCTTCTTCTATCTTGAGACTGAATCAGTTAAGGTATTTGAGATTTTAGATCGATAAAAATATCGTTCATTATCTTCTATCTTTAGATGATAGGCCCACCTCTAATTAAAACGGGAAGAATCAGTAGGGTTTCTGTCTGAAATTCTTGTTTCTCTGCCGATTGAATTGGTTGCTCCACCGTGTAGGTGTTTTTTGCCATCGTGATTGCTACCTATGGAGGAAGGTGAACCCAGCTCTGACATTTCAGAGATTGAGAGTATGATTCAAGAAAAACTAAACATCCCAACTCACAAAGTCCCGCTGGATGAAGAAGATGAAGGAAACAAACAAGGTAAGCTTTGCCTCCTAGGCAAACTTATCTCAGACAAATCAGTGAATGTTGCTGGTGTCAAGGAAGCAACCTACACCTCCTGGAACACGGTGAGAAGATTCACCATCCATGACCTTACCGATGAAATAATGATCAAGTTCGAACATGGACTTGATAAAAAGACGATCTGGGAGGAGAGACCGTGGTCCATCAAAGGCTTCCCCTTTGTTCTGAAGGAATGGAGCCCGAATATCCCAGTTAGCCTTTCTGGATGCACATCTTGGATCTCCTAGTTAATTGTATGAACTTTAGAACAAGGAGACGCCTAGCAGAAGCTGTAGGAACCCCTCTCGATGAGGACAGGGAGAACAAACACCAATGGGGGAGATTTTTGAGAATCCAGGTCGAAGTGGACATCACAAAACTGCTAGCTGCAAGAACCCCTCTACTTCTACTGTGGCAAATTAGGTCATGAGGAACAACGATGCCTCATGAAGTTTGAGGATGAAGAAAGGGCAAAAGCTGAAGGTAAACCATTTAGGTTCGAAGTAGCTTCAAAACCGGGACTACGTGTCTACGGACCCTGGCTATTCGCTCCAAGTCAACCCACAACCCCCGGGAGAAACCAAGACACATTCTCCTCGGTGGACAAACGATTAGGGTGGCAAGGAAATTGATCCAGAGGAAGGAATAGTGGCAGTCGCCTGGGAGGAGAAACTTCGAGACAATCGAGCTGGCCCTCTCCGATGGAAACATCTCCGGTGAACTCGTTGGCCAAAAAATGGTGCGGTACAGGAACATGGAAGCCACAACGGTGAGTGTGAGGACAGATTCTTGAGGAATGAGCCTAGGCCTACAGCTAAAAACCAGGAAAGCCGACCTAATTCTGCACAACCAGGCAGTCACTTGACTCTACAAGTGAAGAGCTCTGCTGACAAAGGGAAATGTATTCTACAAGAAAAGCCTGTCATGATCAGAGAAAAGACAAATCCAACAGACGGAAAGGCTTCTCAGCAGCTACACCAGTACGAGGTTTCCTTGAGATTGTCCGAGGTAGACAAGTCTCTTAAGTTCATTCCAAACGGGCTTGTCATTACCCAAAGAAATGAGAATACCAAGGACAAAAAGGAAGTGGTATCTACTGAACACGTGGATAGTGGTGTTAGCCAACAAACAAATCCAATATTTGTGGAGAATAGTCCAAGCCCAATGAATATTGATGGGCTTACCCCGAGAGAGGATAAAATGGTTAATCCTAGGCCCAAAGCAAAAGTGTTGGCCCGATCTAAGAGAGCTTTAACCTTCGAAGCTGATAATGCGACAAGCCTAGGAAATAACCAGAAAAGAGCTAGAAAAGAAAGTCCAAGGCAGGGAGCGGATGAACCAGGAACAAAGAGCCAACTAGCAAACCCTACGAGTGAGGTACAAGCTCCTCTACTTTCAAACAATACTTCTTTCCTGTTGTCAACTCCCAACTTCCTGGGAGGGAAGAGGAAAAGGAGTAGACTTAAACCATTCTCAAAATCAAAGGAAAAAGATAGTACTTCACCCACAGCTACCCAGAAGGTACCGTTTAGAAGACTTTGGAGTCTTCCTAACAATGAGACATGTGATGAATGTTATACCATAACCATCTCAAAAGATTCAAGGGTTCAGGCGTCTGTCCTAGAACAGCCCCATGGGACCAAATGAAGCACTTTGCTTGGAACTGTCGAGGGATGGGAGATCCCCAAACAGTTCGAATGTTGCGACATCTAGTGCACACCAATCTCCCAGAGGTTGTCTTCTTAAGTGAGACTAAATTATCAGTAGAAGAAATTAAAAGGAAATTGGTTTTCTTCAAGAATTGGTCCATATGTGGGGTTGATGTAAGGGGTCGATCCGGTGGGCTTCTTTTAGCCTGGACGAAGGAGGTCAAGCTTTCAATCTTGCAGACCTCAGAGTATGGAATTCATACCACCATTGAGAACTCAGATGACACTAATTGTTTCTATACTTTTGTTTATGGAGGTCCTGACCATAGAAGAAGACAAATCTTCCTTAATGATCTCACCCAATTGGTAGTCTCAATTAACGGGCCATGGGCCTGTATTGGGGACTGGAACTTCATAACAAGTAACAAAGACAAAAAAGGTGGAAATCCCATTGAGTACTATAGATTGATGCATTTGAAGTCTGTAATTGACCAATGCGGTCTCCGGGATTTGGGTTACAAAGGGTAGAGATACACTTGGGCAGGAATAAGAGGGGGTTCACTAATTGAAGAAAGGCTAGATAGAGCCTATGCAAATATAGGATGGATGATTCTGCATGAGCAAGCTATTCTCTCTCACCTGCTAAGAGCCAGATCTGATCATTCCCTTGTCCTCTTGAACACTAGTAACAATCTAAATTGGAGACCAAGACCCTTTAGATTTGAAGAAAATTTGGAGCCATCATGAGGACTGCAAAAATGTTATAGGAAACTCGTGGAAGGAGGACTTAGTGGAGACACCCATGGAAAATTTAATTAAAAACGTGAAGAACATTGGGTCCACAATGAGAAATTGGAACAAGAAAGTCTTTGGGAATGTCCAAAAAGCAAAGGAAGAGCTAATCAGGGGCCAAGTAGAAAGAAGGATAGCAAATGACACCCACAAAATAAAGGAGCTAGAAAGAAACTTAGAGAAGGCCTTGCTAATGGAGAAAATCCACCAGAAACAAAAATCTAGAGTTAATTGGTTAGCTAGTGGTGACAAAAATACTAAGTTCTTCCATGCTACTACTCTTCAAAGAAGAATAAGGAATTATATTCATGGTTTCTATGATGAGAATAGAAGATGGGCCAGGGACAATGAAGAGATGTCTGATAAGGTGTTCACATTTTTTAATAATTTGTACTCCAATGAGGGCTGCTCAGAAATAGATGTAATCCTTGAAAATTTAAGCAGCAGCCTCTCTGTAGAAAATAATATTAGTCTTGAGAAGGAAGTAGAGGAAGAAGAAATCATAGAAGCTCTGAACCAAATGGCTCCCTCAAAGGCTCCAGGGCCCGATGGGCTACCTAACTTCTTTCAGAAATACTGGAATATAATTGGCAATTCTGTGGTGGGATCAATCAAAGAGTTCTTTAGAACTGGGAAACTTGATGCAAAATTAAGCTCTACCTTGATCACTCATTCCAAAAATAGAGAACCCAGAATTCCTTTCATAGTATAGACCAACTAGTCTTTGCAATACCCCTTACAAAATCATTGTAAAGATCCTAGAAAATAGGCTGAAATCTGTACTTAATAGGATCATTAGCCCCAACCAATCAGCCTTCATTGCAGGGTACCAAATATCAGACAATGTATTTCTCACACATGAATTGATACATACCAAGAAGAAGTCAAAATCAAGTAAGAAGTTCATGGCCATAAAGTTGGACCTGATGAAGGCATATGATAGGGTGGAGTGGCATTTTTTGGAAAAAATTATGGAAAAAATGGGGTTTAGACAGACATGGAGAAACTGGATTATGGAATGTGTTAGAATAGTGTCCTACAGAATTTTGGTTAATGACTCCCCTGGTCAGAAGATAACCCCTTCAAGAGGCTTGAGACAAGGTGACCCGCTCTCACCATTCCTCTTCATCCTAATTTCAGAAGCCCTGTCAGCCAGTCTCAACACTGCTCAGAGAAAAGAAGATAACTGGGATCAAAGTGAACCACTATGCCCCCACTATTACCCATTTGCTCTTCGCAGACGATAGCTATGTTTTTTTCCCTAGCAAACTTAGAGGAAGCCAAGGTGATTTTGGAGAGCCTTGAGCTCTATGAGAGAGCTGCTGGGCAGAAAGTTAGCCATCAAAAATCAGAAGTGTTTTTCAGTAAAAACACCCCGAAGAGGTTCCAACATCTTCTAGCCAGGGTGCTAGGAATGAAATTAACCAAAAATCCTGGGAATTACCTTGGCCAGCCAACTGAAATCTAGAATTCTAGATCAGATATTCAAATTCATAATTGAAAGGGTCTCGCATAAGATTTAGGAGTGGAAAGAAAAAATTCTCACTCCAGCTGGCAAGGAAGTGCTCCTGAAATCAGTAGCATCGTCTCTTCCCATCTATTCAATGTCTTGCTTTCTCTTACCAAGAATGGTGTGCAAGGCCATATCTAAACTGCAAAGGATGTTTTGGTGGGGAAGTAATAATCAAGAGAAGAAGATTCATTGGATTCAATGGAAGATAACGTGTAAAAATAAAGGAGCTGAGGGATTGGGTTTTAGAGACCCTCACAACTTCAACAAGGCCCTCCTAGCTAAAAACGCTTGGAGAATTATAACAAACCCCATCTCCTTGCTCACCCGTGTCCTTAAAGCCAAATATTTTTGAGAAGTGAGCTTCCTTAATGCAAAGGCAAGAAGAGGTTGCTCATTAGGATGGAGGAGTATCTGCGTGGGCAAGGAAATTCTAACAAAAGGAGTCTATTAGAAGGTAGGAAATGGTAATAATATTAAGATCTAGTTGGACCCATGGATCCCTTCAATTATAGGCTTCAAAATTCCCCTGAACTGCCCTCCTAAACTGCAACTTGGAGGAAGTGGCAGATCTCATTGATCCAAATACCAAGAATTGGAACTCAGGAGTTATTCGAAACCTCTTCCCCCCTCCCATAGTTGAAGCTATTCTCAAGATTTATATCCCTTCCCAGGACTATCAGGATAGACTTTGTTGGTCTTTTACAAAAGAGGGAGAGCTCTCTGTTCGATCAGCCTACTGGGTAGCAAATTCAGCTATGAATCCTAACTCATAAGAGAGAACCCCGATATCTTGGCTGGGGGGAATAGTGTTTGGAGGTTTTTATGGAGTTTAAAGTTGTTGCCAAAAATTAAGTTCTTCATGTGGAGGGCCCTTCAAAATGTTCTCCCAGTTAAAGAATTACTAGCTAACAGAATTGTTGCACTCTCGTCTACTTGTCCTGTGTGCCAAGAAAGCTCTGAGTCGATTGAACATCCCCTTCTGTATTGTCATTTTGTTCGGCCAATTTGGTTTGCCTCAAGTTTGAACCTCAGAATGGATGGAAATAATCCAATAACTATAAAAAATTGGTTCCTTTCCTGGCTTGATAATAAAAGCCTATGCAAACAAGAGAAGAACTTGTTATGCTCTCAATTCTTCCTAATTTGCTAGGGCATTTGGCTTCGTAGGAACAGGTTTGTTTTTGAGAATATACTAACTGATATCCACCATTCTCTTGAATTCATAAAAAGCCTATGGAAGGAAATCCTGGAAACATAGCAGAAAGCGGAGAACCCTCCCAAGTCTCAAAGTCTTAAATCTTAAAGAGTTGGCATCACTAGAGGCTGCAATAGCGATGTGGCTTCTCTTTGGACAGGCGAAAGCTTTGTCACAGGGCATTGTGCAGGTTCTAGCAGCCTTATTATTGACTATTCTGGAAACTTCTTAGTAGCGAAGGCCTCAACAAGTCCATAGATCTCAGCCCTTTTTGCAGAAGCCAATGCTCTTTTAGAAGGTCTTCGACTAGCTACATCCCTCAATCTTACTTCTCTACAAGTTTTCTACGACTGCAAGCAATTGGTGAAGAGTTTAAGCAACCCCTATACTCCGTGTTCGAGTGACCTGTGGTTTATCAAGGAAGACATAAAGCAGGAATTAAATCCTTTTGATTTAGTTATCTGCTCTTTTGTTCCTAGAACTTTAAACTCGGTAGCCCATGCTCTTGCTAGCAGTGGTACTCCCATTGGCGAATGGGTGGGCACCCCCCAATTTGGTTGCTAGATGTTCTATCTGTTTTTGTTGGAAATTTAGATCACCTGCCCTATAATGTTTTGCCTATTATAATGAAGTAATCTTGTTTATTACCAAAAAAAAAAAAAATGGGAAAGAGGGAGGGGGGAACGACAACACCTCTAACCAGAACAAGGAGAGAGGGTGAAATGGCGGCACCCCAGTACCCATTTTGGATCAATGATGGATGCGGTGCACCCCAGTAATAGTAGTCTAATATCGGGCATGTCTAAGAACCTTTTCAAAATTTGTACAGACGGTAATAGCAGTTGTAAAATTTGCAAAATTGTTTTTAACTAAAAAGGGCACCAGGTTTAGTGTACTGAATAAGATGATAAATATTGACAAGCTCATAATAAAATGAGTGATTTTATGATCTAATCAAGATGTTTTCCAGAGATCAAGGGACTTCCTCCTATTCAAGTTCAAGATACTGGTTTTCATCCTTCATGATTTTCCTGGAACAACATGGCATGGGCAATCGCGATTCTATCATATAACTTAGAAGAGGAAATATTGGATGAAGCATAGCTTCATTTTAAGGATTGAAAATTCAAAACTTATTATTCTAATCAAGAACATGTCAAAAAAAGTTTCAGGTCATTATGAGTTTTTGACTAAAATAAGATGGGATTCACTTTATCCAATAAAATCCAAGGTTCTTTTGGAGCAAAAGAAAGAAACAATTATCTATTGCCTCTTAACTTAAACCAACCCTCCGCACAGTGATGATGTGCAATGCCAAGTTCGTCTTTGCAACCGCAACCAAGCATGATAAGATTTGAAACCTCGGCTGGGTGATCAGAACCTGAACTTAAGTGACAGATCCTGCAAACTTTCTCTCCTTCCCAATTTTCGCTACTCAGCTCTCCATCCCTGCATTGCATGCTTCTCCAGCTCAAGAGCTTTTGTTCTCCGTTCTTCTGGTGATACCTTACTTGTCGGCTCAAGCAGTCAACAAATGACCAGAATCCATGTGTAGTTATCACAGGAGATTATGTTTAGTGAATGAGATTTTCTTCATGGTTTTCAATAAAAAATTATTTGTTCATTTTTGTATTTCTACCGTTGACGTGAATACTTGAATCCATAACCAGCTTGATATCGGAGGTGGTTACTGTCTTACTGGTTAGAGATTAGATACCAATCATAAGAAAATTAGATGATAGGCGAAAGGCATTTTTATCCTTTTACATGATACTTCACGTCCGTTAACGGTATTGGACCAACTTGACACTTTTTGAAAATTTGGGTATTGTAATGACACGTTTGAAAGTTTGGGTACTAACTTGACACTACCCCCAAAGTTCAGAGTATTAAAGTGAAATTTTCCCTATTTTCAAATGATCGTAAACTTGTATTGGGTTTGCACATGTGTACAAGCTCACCTGAACAAGAATGAACAGACCCAAACATGGCAACGTATAAGAGAAATAGCTAATATGAACAACCTCCCATGGATGGTGACGCAGCGTGGAAGCAATGAGAACCGGAGCTGGCTATGCAAGCACCGGGCGTTCGCTAGCACCTAGCGAATAACACCGATTTCTCTAGGAGAGAGAAAAGGTGGCGAAAACTTAAAGAAGAGAACTCAAGAAAATCTGAAAATCTGAAATATGAATTGATGAATAACTTTGGGAAAATAGCAGTATTTATAATACATTTGGAAATTGTAAAAGAACTAGGAAATAATAACTAGGATAGATCTAAACATCTAATTTGATAGGATCGAACTCTCTTTGGTTTGATCTCGTCCGTCCGATCTCCCTAGATGCATGGATCTTGGACTATCTTGCTAATCTTGATGCTTCTTGGAGTCTTTCTTGATAATCTTGGAAGAGTCTTGTTCTATCTTGGAAGAGTCTTGCATTATCTTGCTAATCTTGGAAGAGTYTTGCTAATCYTRGATTCTTRGATCCCTTGCTTATCTTGAATTCTTGGATCTTAGTTAATTTATCCTTATCCTAGGAGCTGCCGCCCCTAGGGATGGGGTGGGCCTTGTGATGGGCCTCCATCAGATGGTGGTGGGAGACTTCAATGCTATTAGGTCCCCCAGAGACAAAGTAGGGGGAGGATAGTAACCCCAAGTCCCCAAGCCAAGTAGCAAGTTTCAACAATACGATTAAGGATTGTAACTTAGTTGAAATGGAGATGAGAGGTAACCATTTCACTTGGCCAAACAAACAAATCTATGAAAAACTGGACAGAATTTTCACTAATATAGAATGGACCACATCATTCTCATGTGCTTATGCTGAAGCACTCCCATAACTCAGACCACAACTCGATCCTAGTCAATATAGAAAATCAAGTAAATATTGGACTTACACCGTTCAAATTTGAAAGAATGTGGGGAGAGAATGAGGATCTCAGGACAAATTATAGAGAGGAACTGGAGGGTAAAAGACTAGGGGATCAAGGGAAATTTAATTCCTTCAAAAAACAGACAAGATGGCAAATGAGATTAAGCAATGGAACCAATCCGTATTTGGCAATGTAATACAAAAAAAAAAGAAAAAAAGAAAAAAAAACAGCCTACTGAATCTGCTAGGTGAAACCCAAGTCTAGCTATAACAGAACCCGTGGAGAAGGGACCTCGCCCATAATTATCCAACTTCCTTATGTAGGTCTAATATATTTTCACTGCCATAAAAGTTACGGAAAAATAGGGAGAGGCACAATGTAGATTTCTGAATTCCACTACAGAGGTATAAACATCCAAAATGTCAAAAACCTACACTTTATACATCAACGCCTGCCCGTTAATTGGCATTAATTCCGAGATCACACCCACCCTGACTGTACTTTGAGCCTAAAAATTCTAACCCTGGGCTGAACAGTCATTCTCCCAAGTTATCATGGATTTCACAGCCCATTACGCAGCCGTTACATTTAATTAATCTGAATTAAAAATATATTTAGCATGCACGTCAGTCCAAGGGCCTATCATACCATGTAATTTGCCTATAAACAACTAGTTTATCCCAAGGTTTTCGAACTGCCGTTGACCTGGATGGTCGGACCGTTTGGCCCAGGAATCGTCCAGGCAACCAGTTCCGTTTTACCTCAAACTCGGTTTTGGCTGAAAAATGTTGAAAAAGTCAACAACCCATTGGTATGGGCTGTCGAATCATCGACCTGTCAACCCGTTCAACAGTTTTTACCGTTTTTTATTTTTAATAATTTTTTTTTATTTTTTTAATTTATTTGTCAGAACAGGCCATCCATTCAAACCAGATGGTCGGACCGTCGACCCAAAAACCGGTGGCCAGAACAGTTCCATTTCCGGGTCATTTTTTAAAATGTTGGTTTATGCAACTCTTGTATTTTTATTTTTTTTCATCCTACATACGAGCAACTCTGTCCTATAGTTTGTCTTTTTATTGGGTTCCAAAATAATATTCCTTTCGTTTATTTGTAGGGCTGCAACTTGGGCTGGGTTAGCATAAACCTAACCCTAAAAAAGTCAGGTTAGGTTGGGTTGAGGCTTTGGCCAACTTAACCCATTTTAACTTCATATTTATATGCATAAGTATTATATAATATTTATTTATGTATGTAAACTCTTATGCATAGATATGTAAAAAGACATGCCTAGTATGCTTTTGAAAAAAAATTACCTTAAAATTGTTGACATACACATATACATACATGTATATAGATAAATACATACATAAATACCTACATTCATGCATTAACAGTTGTACAGTTGCGCATATACATATATACAACATGCATATATATGCCACATATATGTACATATGCATGTGATATATATATATGTATATATGTATGTATGTATGTATGCTAACAATTTTAAGTTTAAAGGCAAAATTTTTCAAAAGCATGATAATCATGTCCTTTTACATATATTCTAAAATATAGTTGTCCATGCCATGATCCTCAAATTGCTTCCCAACCACTTTATAATTTTGTGTTTTGTTTCAATTTTTTAAAATAAGAAATTAAATATGGGGCTGTTTAAGCTCACCACAACCAATTCAATTAAGAAATTGAATGTAACATGAGCAGCATTTTAGCACCAGCCCATACATTGTACGGGTCTCTTCTAATAATAATAATAAAAAAACTGAATTAATCTCAATCCTTTGACTATAGGAAATAAGAACATTTGGCAAAAAGAATTAGAGATTGGACCAACCCAAACCCAACCTAAACTCAAAACGATATCAACCAAACCTGAAAATTTTTGGTTGAGTTAGGGTTTAGGGCTCTAGAGCTTCGGTTGTGTTAGGATTGACCTCAACCTGAACTAACCCGGCTCGACTTGTACCCTTATTTGGTTTTGGTAATGTTGGGTCATGCCCTCCTTTTGGTGTTTAGCTCTTGGGGTAGTTCATATTTCATAATTCTGGTTTCTTTTATTTCTTTGGTTGTTTGCTCTAGTGTTTTTATGGATATTGGGCAACCACCTCTAGTTACTGATGAATCAGTTTTTCATGCTAAGTACATCGTTATTTGGTCTGCTTCTAAGTGGCCGATGACTCAGAGGCCGAAGTGGAGAACTTTTGCTGGATGAGGACCTGGATGACGGGTTGACCAGGTCAAGCTGGGGGGATATTAGGTGTCGAGCTGACTGAGCCGAGCTGGGCAGGCTAGGTGCCGAACTGACTGGGCCGAGCTGGGCAGGTTAGGTGTTGAACTGACTGGGCCGAGCAGGGCAGGTTAGGTGTCGAACTGACTGGGCCGAGCTAGGCATGTTAGGTGCCGAACTAACTGGGCCGCACTGGGCAGGTTAGGTGTCGAACTGACTGGGCCGAGCTGCCTATTAGGTGTCAAGCTGACTAGAGTGTCGGGCTACCTATTAGGTGCCGAGCTGACCAGAGTGTCGAGCTGCCTATTAGGTGCCGAGCTGACCAGAGTGCCGAGCTACCTATTAGGTGTTGAGCTGACCAGAGTGCCAAGCTGACTGGTGGCGAGCTGGTTTGATTGTTGAGCTTCGTAGTTCTTTAGAGACCTGTAAGGAATCAATGTTAGATGACTCAGAGTGGCTAACCTGGCGGGGTCGCTCCGATGATTAAGTCAGTACTCTCATAGTAGACTGCGAGCTAAAAATCACAAAAGTATGAGAGCTATAATATGCTTACTTGCCCCCTTCATGTCATTGGGGTTGGTGCCTTTATATAGGCATTGTTTGATGTGGGTTTCACACACCATATCCGAGATTTTCGAGAGGTCGCCTAAGTGGTCCGAGATTCTCGGAGGCAATCTCCATGCACGTTGACCACTCTCCAGATCATTCGGTACGGGGACCAACTTCCAAGGATCGTGGAAGTGTTGGGATATGCATGCTGAATTTTTCGACGAGCACGTCTCGCAGGTCGCCAGGTCGGCGCCTGTGCCAGGTCGCCAGGTCGGCCCTTGTGCTAGGACGCCAGTTTGGCAGCTATGCCAGGTCGCCAGGTCAGCGCCTGTGTCAGGTTGCCAGTTCGGCGCCTGTGCCAGGTCGCCAGGTTGGTGCCTACGCCAGATTGCTAGTTCGGCACCTGTGCCAAGTTGCCAGCTGGGACACCATCATCTTGGCTAAGGAAAGTTGTTGCCTAAGTGGTTCCGGATGTCACTTAGTTGTTCCGAGATGCCACATGTCACAATGTCATTGGAGGGCCAAATCCACCCTCATCAATTGCCCCCACTCTCGAGCTGAAAGTAACTCGGCGAAGGGAGTAGATTGCTCCTTTTGGCCTGGAATGACTAATTCGATGAGTTCGTAAGCGTTGATCCAATTTGTTTCTCAAGTTGGAAGAGTCCAAGTGTTTGCAGCCTTAGGGTCTGGGAGCGACTCACAGTCCACTCTCCTTACCCTTGATTTTGCCCATGCCGAAGAGGCGACTGGGTCTTATGTGGCGTCGAGGTCTTTTATTAGCTTGGTACTTTATCCCTTGGGCTCTGGGAGCGACTCGCAGTCCACTCTCCTTACCCTTGATTTTGCCCATACCGAAGAGGTGACTGGGTCTTATGTGGTGCCGAGGTCTTTTATCAGTTTGACACTTTAGCCCTTAGGCTCTGGGAGCGACTCGTAGTCCACACTCCTTGACTTTGCCCATGCTGAAGAGGCGACTGGGTCTTATGTGGTGCCGAGGTCTTTTATCAGTTCGGCACTTTAGAGCTACGGCTGCGCTGCATCAGCCTCGTTAGTGACGCCGGTCACCCACTCCTACAAGAAGCTACTGGGAGTTTGACCTACGGGGGCTGCACTACTAACTTTAGGTCATCAGCTTGCACGGGAGCCTTGGAAGGCTCGACCGGCAGGGGCGTCCGTGCAGTCCGTTGGCTGCCAATTCCCGCGGAAGCCACGAAGAGCTCATCTTGTAGAGGGTACCTCGCGAAGAGGACTGATGAGGCTTTATCCGAGTTGAAATAAAGTCGGCAGAGCTGCTTAGTCTGTTGGCCATAGACTTCCTACATAGTCTTTGAGTTCATAAAAATTGGAAACTAGAAAGTGATAGCTTTAGTTTCTAAAAGGTGAGAACTTAGCTTTCTGGAAGAAGAGGACTTAGCCTTTCAGAGGATGAGAACTTAGCTTTTTGTAGCGTTTCCCACAGACGACGCCAATTGATGAATCAATTTTTCGTGCTAAGTACCTCGTCATTTGTTCTGCTTCCAAGTGGCCAATGACTTAGAGGCCGAAGTGGAGAACTTTTGCTGGATGAGAACCTGGATGTCGGGTTGACCAGGCCGAGCTGGGGGCAGATTAGGTGCCGAGCTGACTGAGCCGAGCTGGGCAGGTTAGGTGCCGAATTGACTGGGCCAAGTTGGGCAGGTTAGGTGTCGAACTGACTGGGCTGAGCTACATATTAGGTGACGAGCTTACCAGAGGGCCGAGCTACCCATTAGGTGCCGAGCTGACCAGAGTGTCGGGCTACCTATTAGGTGTCGAGCTGACTAGAGGGCCGAGCTGCCTATTAGGTGCCAAACTGACCAGAGTGCTGAGCTGGATTGATTGTTGAGCTTCGTAGTTCTTTAGAGACCTGCAAGGAATCAATATCAGAGGACCTGTGGTGGCTAACCCGGCGAGGTCGCTCCGATGATTAAGTCAGTACTCTCATAGTAGACTGCGAGCTAAAATTCACATAAGTATGAGAGCTAGAATATGCTTACTTGCCCCCCCCCCTCATGTCATTGGGGTTGGTGCCTTTATATAGGCATTGTTTGGCGTGGGCTTCACGCACCATATCCGAGATTTTTGAGAGGTCGCCTAAGTGGTCCGAGATTCCTAGAGGCAACCGCCATGCACGTTGACCACCCTCCGGATCGTTCGGTACGTGGACCAACTTCCAAGGATCGTGAGAGTGTTAGGATATGCATGCCGAATTTGTTGGCGAGCACGTCTCGCAGGTCACCAGGTCGGTGCCTATGCCAGGCCACCAGTTTGTTCCTGGGTCAGGTCGCCAGGTCGGCGCCTATGCCAGGCTGCCAGTTCGGCACCTGTGCCAGGTCGCCAGGTCGGCACCTGTGCCAGGTCGCCAGGTCGGCGCCTATGCCAGGCTGCCAGTTCGGCGCCTGCGCCAGGCTGCCAGTTCGACGCCTGCTAGGTCGCCAGGTCGACGCCTGTGCTAGGTCGCCAGCTGGGACACCATCATCTTGGCTAAGGCAAGTTGTTGCCTAAGTAGTTCCAGATGTCACCTAATTGTTCCGAGATGCCACGTGTCACAATGTCATTGAAGGGCCAAATCCACCCTCATCAGTTACCAAAAAATGATTCTTTAAAAGAATGAGTTGAGTCCCTGAAGGCATGCGAAACACAACTTTCTTTCTTTTGTTAATAGAGTAGATGCCTGTGTCGTTTATTTCACCAATTGATGATGTTGGACAAGGTCGCCAGGTAAACCTTTTGTTTATAGGAATACCGATTACGCTGGGCTTGAACTTAAAGGAGAGATCAATCATCTATCCGTGAGCGTGACTATTCAAGCAATTCAAATTCAACGAACCAGCTTAGCTTGATTATGATTGGAATACCAATTGGTAATTACTGCATACCTGGGTCACACTTGTATGTTGTATGTGTTTGACCATGGGCCCCCTGGCCCAGCCCGAGCCCTACAATGATCAAAGAAAGCATAATAATATGATGGGAGAATTCTCGATTAGTATCCTATATATTTTGGATCTAGTGCCATTTCCATCTCCAAACTTTAAAACATGACAATTCAGTAATTGAACTTTCATAATGTGTCAATTTAGTATTTACCATTAATCAGCTACTAAATAGCATTTGAAAAGATATAAATGTTCTTTGAGTGTCATCAAATTTTCTTTATCAATCATCCAAAAGTTGATAAAAAAATGAACAATCCCAAATCTTTGCTTCTTCTATTCAAGAAAGTTGGGGCTACTAAAATATCCACTGAAATGTGACCCCAACTTTCTTAAATAGAAGAGGCAAGGATTTAGGACTATTTATGTTTTATCAATGTTTGGATGATTGATCAAGAGAATTACATGACACTCAAAGGACATTTATATATTTTCATTAATGGTAGGTACTGAATTGACACATTTTGAAAGATTGATTATTAATTATCAAATTTTAAAGTTGAAAAATCAAAGTGAAAGTGACACTAGGTCCAAAATATATGATACTAAAAGAGAATTTTCCCTAATAACCAACGTGGACTCACATCACATGACATGAGGTCATGACTCATGAGCCAAACCAACGGTACATATAGCTGATGTTAACAATATAAAAATAGGTTGAAGATGCATCTTTTGTCATGTTTCTAAATTTTCTAATAATAGGATTTGCCTTGAAACTTGAAAGGGAATTCTATGTTTTGTTATGTATAAAAAAGAGAAGCCAATCAGGCAGCCCATGGAATGTATGGCACTATAGAATGAGAAACCCTACAAATAGGCAACTTTGAATCAACTACTATATTCGCTTCATTCCACGTCAGACGCCACAACTAACATTATTTTGACATATATAAATAGATAGATTTTCAGAAATCGGACTGGACGTGAAGGCTACGTTACATGCTTTTGAGATTTAAATTGCACCAAAAAGTAAAAAGTTAGGCCCAACAATGGATTGGATTGGATTGGAACTGGGCCAACTGGGTCGTTTTTTTTTTTTTTTTTTCCTTTTT
Organism: Nelumbo nucifera; assembly: GCF_000365185.1. The sequence goes on from NW_010729124.1 coordinate 3,669,135, forward strand.
CTTTTCGTATTAGTAAGAAAAATGAGTTAAATCGAAGAGTACAACAGCTGAACAGGTGGTGATGCGTGAGTCGTGACGCAACTTCCTAGTCCTAATTCGGCACTGATACAGACACGCTCACACGACGGGACGAGCAGGAGCTCCGTTTCGCGGCGTTTCCTTTCGAAGCCGTGACACGTGTCCTCTTCCCACCCGTGGGATCGACCTCTCCATCGAATTTCTTGCCATCTCCTCCGGCCAGCTCCATGAACATCTTCTGAAGGTCCTCAAAGCTGTCTTCCTGCGGTTGATACAAATAACTGAATAAGAATAAAACTTCAAATCCCCAATTATGTCCTCGCACTCGGCAGACGGCAGTTATTATTTCTTTCTTTTTATAATAATAATAATAATAATAATAATAATAATAATAATAATAATAATAAATTTAATTTAAATAAAAAAAGAAATATACCTCGGCCCTCACATCCTCCATCATGGATAACATCTCTTGCATAAAATCACAAAACCCCTGTTTCCAATTTTGCCCAAATTCAAATAATTTAACGAAATTATGAATTAAAATTAAAAAGAAAGTTTTTAGTGTTATAACAGCTAACAGGAGACAATAGGAGCCAAAGCAGAGGGGTTAAATTTGTGAATTATGAAGGGTAAAAGAAGGAAGTTAAACGCACTTGGTCCTCCTCTTCCAACGGATCGTACAGTCCGGCATCGTACATTGACCTCTTCCCTTTATCAGACAAGACTGCAATCCAAAACACCGTCCACGGACGTTATTTTCTCAACAGCAATAGCAACGCTTAAAACGTTGACCTTCAGAGGTCGGCCATGCCTTACCGGAATACGCCTCTTGTATTTGCTGAAACCGCCGTTTTGCTTCACCGGCGGCCGTTGGGTTTTTGGTCCACCTGTCAGGATGCCATTTCTTGATTCACACACCCAAGACCAAGAGGATCAATCAGCTCATAGAATTAGAGAAGTTGTAATTGAACAATTGACCAGGAAGAGAAGAGAGGAGATTAGAAGAACAGAGACCGACCAGAGCAAGTTTTCGATATGCGCCACGGATATCAGAGAAGGAAGCGTCCCTAGGGATCCCGAGAACGGAATAGTAACAGAAAGTGTCGGATCCTCCCGTCCGATCCATAAATATTAAATACGGCGATGACAAAATGAAATGAAATCGGGAGGGAAACTTAGAGCATTAATAAGGAAGGCGCCCCTGCAACAGAGAGGACGAACAAGACAAGAAGAGATGGTTTGTTAACAACAAATCCGAAAATAGGGATAAGAGAAGAAGATATGTAAGTTGAGAGAGTTGGGAGTGAAAGAACAAAAAGGCAAAGATAGAGCTGAAGGGATATTATATATGCTAAAGTCATTATTGGTCCTCATCTCCATGGGTCTCTGAAAAATATCACTCCACTTGTTGGACATGAGGAAACTTCGAGAGATATCAATCAGCAAGATATTTTCTTGCTTCGCATACATGTGCCATCATTCACGTATATTATTACAAGTCCCACAGAGGCTATGTTTGAAAGGAGTCCCAGTATATATACACTATATATATTTGTATTTGTACTTCTATCAAACTCATATTAACCAGGCTTGGATCTGCTACCCACTGTTTATTCCCACATCTTAACCCACAGCCTAGGGGTGTTAATTGGATTGGATTCGGTCCAATCCGATCCAGTCTAATGTGAGTCCATTATAAATGGACCAGGTCCAATCCAATCCAATGAATGTTTTGGATCGGTCCAATTCAATGTCTGGGTCGTTTAATCTGTTCAAATTCATTTTGATTTAGACTGCTTTCAATCTAAACTCGGTTCGTTGACACATATATTCTTATCTTATATTGATGGATTAGATATTGGCTTGATCAAACCCAATCCAATATAATTTGTTACGGACGGACCAGGTCCAATCCAATCTAATAAATATTTTGGACCGAATTGGTCCAATCCAATATGTTTTGTTGGTCCATCCAAATTGACTTTGGACTGGACAGGGTCCAATCCAATACCGGTCCATTGACACCCTTACGCACAGGATATAACAGTTGTGCGTTGGGAATGAGATCAGCTTCTATCAGGGAAAATCTATGCCCACACCATTCTAACAGCATTTTGCAACTTTGCATTGGGAATATCTCTCCATGAAATAAAACACACAAGTACGGAGATATTCTCAATGAAGACAATAAAGGCTGTTCGAATGGGCTTTGCCCTGACTGAAGCCGAATTCATTGCAAATATCAGTCTTTTTCATTCATAGGGAGATATTATCAATAGTTCAATACACAATGTGGTGTTCTGTGGATATAGATGTGGGAACAAGTAGTTGGTAGCAGATCTCAAATGTACATTCACCAGCAACCAACATGGCTTATATTTTTACTTTTTAGGCATCTTTTTGGGTTAATATAATGTTTATTTTTAGACATCTATAGATTATCTATCCTACATATTATATAGTCTGCGGTTTAGCTGCCCAATTGCCTATAAAGCCCTATATAAAATAATACAAAATATAAGGATTTATACTTTACATATCTGTATTTATACTCCTTCCAAATTGAGCATATTTGGAAAATGAAATGCAGGTTTTAGCTCTCCCTCTAATAATAAATTCATACAATCAAACTATGCATATAGAATACCCTTACCCCCTATGAGCACTAAGTTTTTAATTACAAAAAGAAGATAAATCCTTAAAATAAGGAATGTCAAATGCAACATAAATGTCCATATACGTGTTGAAAAATTATCATTTCGATCCTAAGGTTGTGTAGTTCTATAGAGAAATAAGTGTTAAGATGACATTATAGGATAATAAGATGACATTATATATATGTTTTACCCTCTACTACCATCCACTTACATGTCTGTAAATCTATACTACTTTAAAAAGCATGAATAGCCTTATGAATATTTTCTATATTTTTTGAGGACAAAATTTACCCTTTCATATTTAAATTTATTGATAAAAAATGAGGGCAAAAGAGTAATCAATTATTGATATTAAATGAGTTGAGAAGAGACAATTATAAGATATTCAATGCATTCAATTTCCTCTCCTAAAATCTAACAATTAAGGTGTTAATTTGCGCTCACCTTCATCGAATCATATATTTAAGGCATTTTATTTCTTCTCATCATTAAATTCTAATAATTAAATCCATTCATAATAAATTAATAATTCCAATAACATAAAAACATACTTTTAAAATCTACCTGAAAAAATAGTGTTTTCATCTAGGTGGTGGTAACAAATTAAATAATTTTAGGTTAAATGGGTCAATCCATGTTGCTACAATTAAATAATAAAATTCAAAATAGATAAAATGCAAAAAATATAGAAATTCAAAAAAATTGGTACATTTTTAACATCATATATTTGACATATTAAAAAATAATAAGTATGATAAATAAGAAATGTTTTTATTAATGATGGAAAGGGAATATAAAATTTAAAACCAATTATAAATAGAACTATTTTTCCATTCTCTCTCATTAAATCTCATACTAAAGTATATTCTCTCATTAAATCCACAAAATTAATTTTAATAGTATAAAAATAAATATTTTGAAAAATAATTTGAAAACAAATCTAATTTCTTCCCTCCCAGTGGTGGATAAGCAATTCAACCATTTGGGGTCAAATGGGATAATAAATAATGTCATAATTAAATAATAAAAAATAAAGTAGATAAAATATATATTACAAAAAATAAAAAGAATTTTATATATCTCTAATATTGTATATTCATTATATATATATATATATATATATATATATATATATATATATACACTAAATAAAAATACATATGAAATGTAATAAGTAATTTTGTTAATGATTAAAATGGAAAGCCAAATTTAAAATAAACCTAGAAATGAAATGAAGTCATAGTCAAGTAATAAAATTTTTAAAAATTGAAAATTTAAAGAATAACAAAAAGAAAAAAAGAAAAAAATTGGGCACATATCTAATGTTATATATTCATAAAAATAAATATTAGGTACATCTCTAGTATTACACATTCATTATATTGAACAAAAATAAGTATTATACATAAGAAATAATTTTATCAATGATGGAAATGTAATACAAAATTTAGTGCTAATATAGAAATCAAACTATTTTCCTTTTTGGGTTGTGGGTTAGTGATATGGGTCAAATGGATTTATCGATGATATGATATGATAGTTAAATAATAAATCTTTAAAAAAAAGTACAAGTAATCAAAAGAATATAAAAAAATTACATATTAATTATATCAAGCAAAAATTAAGTGTGATAAGTAAAAATTATTTATATAATGTATATGAGATATAATTTAAAACAGATCCTAAAGCAAAGCTATTTTCTTATCTAGATGGTGAGTCAATGATCCAACTTTTCAAAAAAAAATCATGATGTCATAATTGAATAATAAATATTTAAAAAAGATAGAACACAAACAATGAAAAAGTATAGAATTTTGTTGCATTTGAGAACATTTATAATGTTTTATATTCATCATAATAAATAAAAATCATTGTTAAAATAAAAAATGCTTTTATTTATGACAAAAATGGAATACAAAATTTAATAATAATAATAATAATAATAATAATTCTTATTATTATTTAAAATTTCCACATGCAATGCACATGCACATTTACTACAAGCATTTGAGTTTATTTTTAATCATATTGTTACTTTTGTTAATTTTCAATTTTTATCTTAACTATGATATATCTAAAATTTAAGTAATTAATATAAAAAAAAATTCTCATGTGCAATGCACGTGCTTAATTACTAGTGCCCATATAAGTGAGAATACAGGATAACCATCACAGATTGCCTTATGACCTCGGATCTATTACCTACGAGATGTTCCCACACCTCTACCCACTAGACATGACAGCTACACATGGGGAATATCTCCCTCTAGAGGTGTAAACCGTGTCGTGCCGCCTGTGGCCTGACACAACCCGACACGGCGGTCCGTGGGCCATGACACCCGTGGTACGACCCAACACGCCCCATATATATTATTTATATATTTATATATTATATATAATATATTATATAAATTATAATTATATAATAATGTATAGTATATAATATATTAATAAAATAAACAATTGTTTTCAATTTTATTATACTAATTTATTTAATTATTGTATATATAAGCAACTTGATGGTGTGCGATCCGGTCGGTCTTAGCTGCCGGTAACCTTGCCTCTGACAGAGCTGAAGATGCCTGAAACAGGGGAGAAACTGGAGGTTTCCGGGGAGAAACCCGGTGGGAATAGTCCGAAGCTCAAGTAAATACTCTTTGAGAAGGCAAGGGAAAATAGGGGATTTCAAGACCAGAAAGCACAGAAATCGCATACCTCTTTCTTTGGGGGGAAGAAGGCCTTTTATAGTCACCTGGTGCACTTACTTCCAAGTTCTACCAAGTCAGGTATAACCGCCTCTATGGGGGGCAGGCATAACCGCCATTGTCCTCTCTGTCAGGGCTGTCTCTGCCACAGCTAAGATGGCAGTGGTAGGTGGCTGTTACAGCGTGATTGCCATCTGTCAGACCCAGACCAGTCAGACGTGCTGCCTCAGAGTACGGAGCCGTCAGATATGGTTTCACAGTTGTGCGACATGGAGTCGAGGTGCCGGAGTGATGCACGAGGTGAAGTCTTGAGTTCAGATGAGAGTGTCCTCAGCTCGCGTCACTTTCCTTAGTTCGGTAGTGTTTCCCTTGGTGAGTCCCCTTAGCCTTTTCAATTTCCTTTCCTTTCCTTTTGTGATGTCTAGTTCGAGTAGCTCGGGTAGCTTAGATAATCTCTTAGAAGGGCATGAGGCGGAGACCTCTGGCCGGGTAGACTCTTTTGACAGCCTTCTGGATGAGCCCGAGGTAGGGCCTTCAACCCGGGTCACCCCAGGTAGCCTAGAGTCCACTTCTAGTCGGGTTCGGATGTCGGACACGTTCGGACCTTCCACTATGACGTCTGAGAGACTTCGGTCCCTTGTTCGTCAGTTCAACCTGCCTAGGGAGTATGCATATAGCTTACCTTCGGGCAACTTCCCTTGGGAGCACGGTCCAGATGAGATTGTGGTCTTCCGGGAGCAGCTCATTGCCGGGCTGCGCCTTCCTCTCCACCCCTTAATCATCGAAGTCTTGTACCACTTCGGCGTCTCAGTCAGTCAGCTTCATCCGAACTCTATTCGCAACATTGTCGGGACCATATCCCTCTGTTGTGAATATGTTATTCCTTTGGACTTAGAAATTTTTTCTGCTCTTCTTATGCTCAAAAAACAAGCGAGCTACCTTCCCGAGTACAGGCGGGCTAACTACCTGTCTCCTCGCCCAGGATTCAAACTTCTTCACAAACTCCCAAACAAGGACCCGGTGTGGAAGTGGGACTACTTCGTGGTCCGAAGTGCCATGGGGTGGCCGTTTCCTACTCATTGGAGGGCGGCTGTTCCTGATCCCGACGTCATGTTAGATAAAGACATGGCGGAGACCTTTCTGTCCTGGGCCCAGGTCGGGCTCGAGTGCGGAGAATTCCTCTCAGAAGCCAAGCTTATTCAGGCCGGTCTGAGTCCGGGTAGGCTTCTTTACTAAGTTTTTCTTCTTTCCTTTTTTTTTTACTGATGCCGAGCTCCTTTTGTAGGTATCATGGAGGCAGAGAAGACCCGCGGTGCCAACTTACTTGACGGAATGAAGAGGAGGAAACGGGTCACCAAGCGAGCTCGCGTGGAGTCTTCTCAGGCCATGGAGCCCGAAGTCCCAAGCCAGCCTCCAGTCATCAACCTGGACTCTCCCAGGGAACCCGAGGCGGCGGAGCCTATCCCTGAGATGGCAGCGGAACCCAGCGCTGCAGAGGCTCGGGAAGCTGAAACTACAGAGGCCTCTCGAACTCCAACAGTATTTTCCAGCTCGGGGAGCCAGGAGGGGGTCGGTAGTGTGCTGACTTCGAGCTGTGCTCTCCATAAGAGCCAGAAGGCTGTTTACCCAAGTGAGGTCGCGGCATGGTCCGAGCTCCCTCCCAGCCACATCGGCGCACGTGCTGCGTCTCACGTTATGGTGGTAAGTTGACGAAGTTTTCTCTTAGTGCTTTTTTCATTCATTCTTTTACTTTTTGCCGAACTCACTATTTGCTTGGCAGGCGAACTCCTCCATCCATGCCCTGATTATCCAGTCAGAGAGGAACCTGAAGCGGGCACAAACTGCCGAGGAGGCTTTGGGGTCAACTCAGGAGCGGGCCCAAACTGTCGAAGAGGCTCTGGGATTAGTTCGGGAGCAGGTCCATCGTCTTGAGGGTGAGACTTCGGCTCAGAGGAGTGAATTGGAGAGAGTTCAGAGGGAGAATGGCGCCCTGAGACTCGTCGTGAAGCACCTCGCGACCTCAAAAGGTGGCCTGGAGCACGAGGTGGAATACCTCAAGGCCGACATCAAGGAGAAGTCCGAGATATTCTTCCAGGCCCTTGAGGATACCAAGGTGAAGGTTGTCGATGACTATATAGCGTCGGAGCGCTTCGACGACCTGATGGTGGGCTCATACTGGAGGGGCTTCAAACTGAGCCGGTGGATGATAAGGCACGCCTACCCCGAACTTGATATTCGTGCCATTACCACCTCGCGTATTACTCCGGAGATGGCTGTTGCGGCTGATGAAGATCTGGACTCTGACGACGAGGTTGACCCCCCAAAGTGATGTATATCGGGCCTGTGAGCCCGAAGTGATATGTATCGAGCCTGCGAGCTCATTTTCCTCCTTTTTTCTTTTTTGAACACTGTAAAGCAAACATTAGTAATGAAGTACTTTTTTTTCTGCTCAAGTGTTGTGCAATTATTCTTTTTTTTTCGAAGTGACTATATTGTCGAGCTGCATAGAATTAGGTCCCTGAAACGAGGGATTTCCTTCAGGCGGGTTAACATAGTAGGGTTATATGCCTGATCTGTTCTCCGCCTAGGTAAAGGAAACATCAGTTCAGTAGGCCTAGCTTGGAGCGAGCTTTACACCCCGAGTTTCATACCCATGCTGCCTGCTCTCTTGGCACTAACACAGCCTGATGAGGTCCCGAGGTCATCCTCAGCTCGGCGCTTTAGCCCTTAGGATATTTTCCTAGGTTTTTTGCCCCTGCCGGAGAGGCAACTGGGTCTTGTGGTGTCGAGGTCTTTGTTACCTCGGCATTCTGGCCCTTGGGCTCTTGGGGACGGCTCACAATCCGCCCAGTTCAATAACTTAGAGGTAATATCGCTTTAGGTTGACGATGTTCCAAGCTCGGGGTATTTGCCTACCCTCCAGGGTCTCGAGTGGATCGATCCAGCTCGGCTCTGCTTGGGCGACAGAAGCGACCTCCTCTGCCCCCCTGAGAATGCTAGGCCGAGGTAAGTCCTCTATGTACACAGTTCTCATGGTGTTGTCCCTAGTGCTGGCTAATCGGGACAGGGCATCGGCCTCAGCGTTTTTTGACCTCGGGATTTGCTCGATGAAGTGTAATTGGAAGTTAAGCAGAGCCTCCTTTACTTTTGCCAAGTAGGCGATCATAGTTGGCTCGCGAGCTTCGTATTCGCCTGTAACCTAGTTGACCACAAGCTGGGAATCGTTGCAGATAACTATGTGTTTTGCTTTTACCTCTTGCGTCAGGGCAAGCCCGGCTATCAACGCCTCGTATTCCGCCTCATTGTTGGATGCCGCGAACTCGAAGCATAGTGCGTACTCCAGTTTTGTGCCACTTGGGCCATGAAGAACTATCCCGGCTCTGCTGCCTTGCTGATTTGAGGAGCCATCTACGTGAAGGATCCATGGCTCTTCATCCCAGTCCGCGCTTGGCCTAACCAGGAGAGATACCGAACTGGGTGTGACCTCACAGTGCTCGGTCTCAACCGGCCTAGGAGCACCGAGCTCACCCGAACTAGGAGCCTCGTGCTCAACTGGGCTAAGGACCTCGGAGCTAAATGTGCATTCTACAACAAAATCCGCCAAGGCTTGGGCTTTGATAGCAGTTCGTGGCTTGTACTGGAGGTCATACTCACTGAGTTCGATGGCCCATTTCATCAATCGACCAGAGACCTCGGGTCTGAACAATGCTTGCCTCAAGGGTTTGTCGGTGAGGACGATAATGGTATGGGCTTGGAAGTACGGACGAAGTGGACCCGATCTACTTTTATAAGTACCGAACTGACCACTTCGTCGCTTGCCGAGAGGTACAATTCTAAAACATCGCCTTCTTCGGGCCGGGTCAAAACTGGGATACTGGCGAGGTATCTTTTGAGCTCGTCGAACGCGAGCTGGCATCTCGGGTTCCACTTGAACCCTTTGCTTTTCATTGCCTTGAAGAAGGGTAGGCAGTGGTCTGCCGATTTAGACATAAAACGACTCAAAGCGGCTATTCTGCCATTTAACCTCTGAATCTCTTTTACCTTTCGGGGTGGTCTCATATCTAGGATGGCCTTTATTTTGTCCGGGTTGGCCTCAATACCGCGTTGGTTGACGATGTACCCTAGGAACTTACCTGAGGTGACACCGAAGACACACTTGTTTGGGTTTAGTTTCATGTTAAATTGACACAAAATTTGAAAGACAGAATGCAAATCTTGTATTAATTCATGGGAAAACTGTGTCTTGACGACCATGTCGTCTACATAATATTCTATCTTTGTGCCAATTAAGGGTTGAAACAGCCTATTCACAAGCCTTTGAAAGGTTTCCCCAGCATTTTTCAGTCCGAAGGGCATAACCTTGTAGTAGTACAGGCCGAACTCGGTTATGAAGGCGGTTTTTTCCTCATCGACCGGGTCCATCCTGATTTGGTTGTAGCCCGAGTAGGCGTCCAGGAAGCTTAGCAACTCGTGTCCTGAGGTTGCGTCCACTAGGCGGTCGATCCTAGGGAGGGGGAAGCAATCTTTCGGGCAAGCTCGGTTCAGGTTGGTGTAGTCGACGCACATGCGCCACTTGCCGTTCGCCTTTTTTTACCAGGACGGGGTTGGCTACCCAGCTCGGGTAATGAACTTCCCTTATGAAGTCTGCTGCGAGGAGCTTCTCGACCTCCTCATCGACCGCCCTCCAGCTTTCTAGGGCTAAGTTGCGTTTCTTTTGTCTAATGGGCCTAACTACAGGGTCAATATTGAGCTTGTGAGTTATGAGGTTAGGGTCTATGCCGGGCATTTCTGCTACGGACCAAGCGAAGACATCTAAGTTACTGAGTAAGAAGCGTACCAGTTTGGATTGCAAGGGCTCTTCTAGGGAAGCACCGACCTGAAGTGATCTGGTTGGGTCCTCTGTCGAGATAGGGATGGGAACAGTCTCCTTCGTGGGTGCAACTCACTCCTCGTTCTGTTCCACCGGTCGCTCTAGTTTGAGGTCGCTGGTTACCTTGGCTTTTCCCTTGAGGGCGGCGACGTAGCACTTGCGGGACACAAGCTGGTCGCCTCGCACTACCCCAATGTCGAAGTTCGTGGGGAACATCATAGCTAAATAGTAAGTGGACACCACGGCCTTTAAGGCGTGGGTGATCAGCCGACCTACTATGGCATTGTAGGGGGAGAGGGTCGCAACCACCAAGAAGTCGTGCCTAAGTCTTACCGTGTTAGGCCACGTGCCGACCAGCGGGGTGTTCGCGGGTTTCAAGTCACTCTATCGGAACTAGAGTTTGTCGAAGGTCGCTTTAAAAAGGATGTCTGTCAAACTGCCGGAGTCGACGAGTACGCGTCGGACTTCGAAGTCATTGATTTTTACCTTTATAACAAGTGCGTCGTCGTGGGGGTAGTTAACCCCGCGCGCGTCGTCCTCGGTGAAGAATATGGGGTCTTCCGTCCTAGGCCGCTTTGGGGGATTTTGTTCTTCTCATGCGACCTCACGGGTTGATGCCCGAGTTGCTGCTGAGGTGCATCCTTCTACAATCGATCCTCCAACGATCAAGTGGATTGTTCCCCGAACTGGCGTTTCCCCCGGGGGCTGCTTTTGCGATTGTTCTGCTGGCCGGCTGCTGGACTTGGGAGCATCTCTGTTGTGCTCCCCCTGCCGACTTGTCTTATTATTATTATTATTATTATTATTATTATTATTATTATTATTATTATTATTATTGTTGTTGTTGTTGTTGTTGTTGTTATTATTATTATTATTATTATTATTATTATTATTATTATTATTATGTACAAAATTTTTTAGGTACCCGCGATGGATAAGTTCCTCTATCTCATCACGGAGATTATTACAATGTTCGGTGCTATGACCGTGGTCTCTATGAAAACTGCAGTACAAGTTTTTATTCCTCTCGTTCAGGTTCCCTTTCAGACGCGGTGGCCACTTCACGTACGGGGCGTCTTTGATCGTCATCAGGATCTCAGCCCGCTTCGTGTTTAAGGGCGTGTAGTCTGCCAGACCTGCTATGGGGGCTCGGAACGGCTGACTTGGCTTCGTCCCCCGAGCTGAGTCTTTCTTTCTCCTATCATCTTGGTTGGAGGGTTCGCCTTCCCTCTTCCTTTTTTCATACCCGCTTTCAGTCCTTTGGTTGATCTCCTCCTCTGTTCTTATGAATCTGTCCGCGAACTTGAGGAATTCCGCTATGGTTGCGGGCTGGTTGACCACCATGTGCCACTTGAACTCCTTGTGCGTCACACCCCTCTTGGCTGCCGCGAGCTGTACTGTAGGGTCTAGGCGTGGTATCTGCAAGCACGCGTCATTGAACCGCTTGACATAGCTTCAGATGGACTCTCCTTCCCTCTGGACTATCCCGAGGAGGCTCTCCTCGGTTCGGGGGCACCGCTTGCTGGTGACAAAGTGCGCGGTGAAGACTTGCACAAACTGGGTCCAGCTCCTTATCGACCTGGGGGCCAGGTTCCTGTACTAGGTGCGCGCCACTCCCCTGAAGGTGGTAGTGAAGGCCACACACATGCAGGACTCACTAGCCCTCGCCAGGTGCATTTGGGACTAGAAAGCATCGATATGGTCATTGGGGTCAAAGGACCCATCATACTTGTCTAGTGGAGGGAGCTTGAAATCTTTGGGCATGGGAACCGCGAGGAGTTCTGATGACAGGGGGGATGGGACTGAAAGAATAGGGGTAACTTTTACCTCGTCCGAGCTTGCTTCTTCCTTACCTCGGAGCTCGGGCAGGACGCGGGTGGTAGTTCGGTGACTTCG
>NW_010729124.1:3681597-3712627 GCF_000365185.1 Nelumbo nucifera
CCTGATCTGCCGGCGAGCTGCGAGACGGGGGTAGTTAATCTTTCCCTCCTGTCAGGGGATGAGGCTTGACTTTTGGAGGGGTTCTAAGGCTAGGAAGCTTCCCTTCAGTGAAGGCACCCGCCTTGAGGAGAGGGCTTGACCGGCTTGTCAGCAGGGTGTCGAGGTGGGAGCTGCGGTTGGTTCTGAGGCAGTTGGGGGAACTGCTGTTGGTAGTGGTACTGAGAAATGCGGTGTAGTACTTGTTGCTGATGGAGTTGGTGTTGCTGAAACTGTTGCATTTGGGCTTGCATGGCCCGCATGCATTGCATCAAGTCATCAAGCTTATTCTGGCTGGTCGCCAGAGGGACAACGGTCGGTTCGGCGAAGGTTGTCTCAATCAGGAGGGGAAGGGGGACATTCACAGGTGCCACTGTGCTTGGTGCATTAAGGCTTGGGATTCCGTCCGCCGAGAGGGGGACGGTGAACTGTCCGATGCATACAATGGCGGGCTGGGGGTGTTCCCCTACAACATTCAGGTCGGCGTTGTGCTTGTCACTGCTGGAGGAAGCCATGGATGCTAAGTTTTCTTTGGGAGAGAGATAAAGGTTAGAGAAGGCTTTTTGAAATTTTCCCACATACGGCGCCAAATGATGGTGCGCGATCTGGTTGGTCCTAGCTGTCGGTAACCTTGCCACTGACGGAGCTGAAGATGCCTGAAACAGGGGAGAAATGGAGGTTTCCGAGGAGGAACCCGGTGGGAATACTCCGAAGATCAAGTTAATACTCTTTGAGAAGGCAAGGGAAAATAGGGGATTTCAAGACCAGAAAGCACAGAAATCACATACCTCTTTCTTTGGGGGAAGAAGGCCTTTTATAGTCACTTGGTGCACTTACTTCCAAGTTTTGCCAAGTCAAGTATAACTGCCTCTGTGGGGGGCAGGAATAACCGCCACTGTCCTCTCTGTCAGGGCCGTCTCTACCACAGCTGAGATGGCGGTGGCAGGTAGCCGTTACGGCGTGATTGCCATCTGTTAGACCCAGACCAGTCAGGCGTGCTGCCTTAGAGTACAGACCCGTCAGATATGGTTTCACAGTTGCGCGACCTGGAGCCGAGGTGCCGGAGTGATGCACGAGGTGAAGTCTTGAGTTCGGATGAGAGTGTCCTACTATCCCGAGGTGCTGATATATGGCCCGGACTGACCCGAGGTGGGCTTGTCCGTGCTTTGCCCCTCGAGGGCTTCGTTGTTAGCCTCGGAGTTCTTTAGGGAGAGCTTGGGTTTCACCTTCCAGTGTGGGTTCCTTTTGGGGAGCTCGGGCCTCTTCTTGGGGAGCTCGGGAGCTCGGGCCTCTTTGGGATATGACCGTGCTATGCCACAGTGACGAGCTGGCGTTCCTGCCAGGTCACCCCATCTTCTTCCATGTGTCACACAGCCAAGGGGTCGGGCCAAATCTACCTCCATCACAATTGTATACATCAAAATTCATATAAAATTAAAATTTTAATTTTTTCAATTTTTTAAATAAATNTTGTATACATCAAAATTCATATAAAATTAAAATTTTAATTTTTTCAATTTTTTAAATAAATAGCTATGGCCCGGTCCACGTCCCGACTTGGCCCATGGACCAGCCAGCCCGTAGCACGGCAAGACACAGCACGGGCCTGCACGGGCTTGAGCCATACTGGGATGACCTCCAAATTATCCCAAAGGAAGGCAACACAGCCTGAGACGACCCATGGGCCAGCATGGCACGACCCGCTCTTTGCACGAGCCACCCCCGTCTTACACCTCTATTTCCTTTGCCATTCATGGGGAGATATTCCTAGTACATGTTGGCAGTGCTCTATGGTCTAGATGTCGGTACAACTTGGTAACAAATCTCGAGTCCTACCTTGTTGCCTTGGTGGAAGTTATTGGGTCGGGCCAATATCTTGCTAAACCTATCACAAACTCAACTATGGGCCTCATAATTGAGACCACTATGACTTTGGGCCGACTGGACATGGCCCAGCTAAGCCTGAGTTGAGTTGCATCCAACTTAGCGTCCTGCTATTGGTCTTGCCATCTGCTAATTCCATATTGGGTTGCTACTTCCTTTTGTTGTGAAATGGTGTCAGCAGCATTATTATCAATATCAATATTACCACATCGGTATATATATATATATATATATATATACATTTTTCATTGAAATTTCTCAAATTACAACAAACAAACGTTAGGAAAAGGTATACTATATATCTTATATGCCACCGGTTTGTGAGTTGATGGTTCGATAGTCTAGTTCGAACGGACGGCTCGTTCTGACAACAAAAATTATGGAATCGTTCTGGCCATTTGCTTTCAGGTCAATAGTTCGACTGTCCGGTTCGAACGGGCGGCCCATTCTGACAACAAAAATTATAAAAAAAAAATTGAGTGTGTGAGGTCCAATAAGTAGTATCATACGTGTTATGTCATTCGAGCATGTGATTCATACGACCCAAAACGGAACTGTTCTGGCCACCGGTTTTTGGGTCGACGGTTCGACTGTCTAGTTTGAACGGATGGCCCATTCTGATAACAAAAATAAAAAAAAAATAAAAAAAAACGGCCAAAAACCATTGAACGTGTCGACGGTTCAACCACTCGGGTCAATGGATCATTAACCGATTCAATGTTTTTTGGCCAAGGACTAGGATTGGGGTAAAGTGGAACTGGTTACCTAGATGCTTCCTAATTCAAAAAATAAAAAAACGGTGGTTCAAGTATAAACGGAACTGGTTGCCTAGATCCTTCAAAATTGAGTGTGTGAGGTCCATTAAGCAATATCATGTGTTATGTCATTTGAGCGTGTGACTCATACGACTTGAAAACAGAACCATTCTGGCCACTGGTTTTCAGGTCGATGGTTTGACCGTCCAGTTCAAATGGATGGCCGTTCTAACAACAAAAATTAAAAAAAATAAAAAATGGCCAAAACTATTGAATTGGTCAACAAGTTGACGGTTCGACTGCCTGGGTCAATGGGTCATTGATCGATTCAATGGTTTTTGGCCAGGGACCGGGATTGGGATAAAACAAAACCGGTTGCATGGACGGTTCCCAATTAAAAAATTAAAAAAATGGCCAAAAACCATTGAACAAGTCAACGGGTTGATGGTTCGACCTCCCGTGTCAATGGGTCTTTGACTAATTCAACAGTTTTTGGCCAGGGATTGGGATTGGGGTAAAACGAAACCGGTTGCTTGGATGGTTCCCGAGCTGAAATGTCCATCCATCTGGATCAACGGCGGTTTGAAATCCATAGTTTTTTTTTATGCTTTTGGATTTTCACTATTCAAATGTTTCTTCTACTGTAGGCTTTATTCGAGCATGCGCGGTATGCTCTTTTTTTTTCATTTTCATTTTCTGCTTTTGTTTTTTTTTTGTGTTTGATCTTCTTCAAGTTCCTCCAAAATGGTCTAGGGTTTACCGCCATTTTATTTCCTCCCTTTTGTTTTGATTGCATTTGATTCGCGCGACGTGGATGAGTCAAATATTCCTATTTTTTCATATTCATTTCGAGAGATATGATGTGATGAGACAGGAGACAGGATATTCTCCCACCTCTGCAATGGTCCGAACTCTAACCACCTTTCATCTCCGACAAGGTTTACGACCTCCGATAAGTACTCACATCCCCTTTTACGCTATTTGGTGTTTTATTCCACCAAAAATACCCTTCTCTTCCTTCATCAATTTCGACCTCAAATCTCAGATGACAAGGAGATAGGATATTGTCTTCGTCTTCTCCCACAAAGGTATCCTTGTCTTTGTCTTCTCAGACGGCAAGGAGACAGGATTCCGTTTCACACATCACTCATGTTTTTTTTTTTTTTTGCATTTTTTTTTATCAAGAACGTTTTTCCTTCCATGTGTTTCAAGTGCTTAGCGGACAAGGATCATGGGTTTGTCTCTAGAGACTGGAGTTCTCATCCTCATCTTCTACAAAGGTTAGTTTTCATCCTCACCTTCTTCCCATATCTTCTCCATTTGCTATTGGGTTGCTAGATCTAAAACCCTTTTTTTTATTGCCATAAACCTCTATTCATAGTATAGATATACTAAACCGAAAGTGTTTTGTTACATATCTAACATGAATTTAATTTTTCATTATTTATTTATCCTAACAAATGCATATCTGCTCTGGGATCTGCCAACTCTCATCAATCAAACGCTGGAAGCAGATTCTGTAGGATAGTGGGTCTCAACAAACAAACATAATGACCAGAAATGAGAATAAAACTTTCCTTTCTCATCCCATCCCTTTTCATCCCACTATTTCTTGGCAACCAAACAAACCATTAAACATGGCGAGTATGGGAAAGAATGGATTTTGGAAGACTCTAGAATTTTGAATAAAACAACAGTACAAAATTAGAATCATGGTTTTTAAAACCGACCCAGAGACCGAACCGGTCAGGGGTTTGGTTATCGGGTCGAACGATCGGCCCGTTCTAACAAAAAAATCAAAAAATTAAAAAATTAAAAAATAAAAACAGTCAAAACCGTTCGAACGGTTAACTACCCGATTCAACAGTTTGTTGACCAAAATCAACGTTTTTTTGAGAAAATTCGATTTTGGAGGGAAATGGAACCATTCACCTGACCGGTTCCCGATTTTTTCGGTCCGACCGTCTGGTCCTGTCCGATTTTGAAAACCATGATTGGAATGAATAAAAAATGGCAATGATGTCACCAATTTATACTGTCATTATATAATTTTGTTATTAATTTGAAATCTATTATAATTATTTTAACTTTTTAAATTTATTACATAATTTCATTATTTTAAATACTTAAAATTTAGTTATGTTAAATATTTATAATATTATTTAGTTATAAATTGAATAATCTGTAAAATTATAATTTCTATTTTTATTACATAATTTTGTTATGAATTTCATAAAAATACAAAATTAGTAATAATTTGAATATTATTAAATATTATATTTTTATTTTTAATAAATATTTTAAAAACTTGTTACATAATTTAGTTACAATATTTAAATAGTTCTTAACTTTTTTTAATTCAAACTTTCGTTAGACAAATATAAATGAGAGGTATTAGAGATAACTTTGGAGAAAATAATGGATGTGTTTTTTTTTATGAGACAATTTCTTAAATCAATGCCTGTTTTATGGGAAAGTGCAAGAGAAAATAGAAGGGAATTCGTAATTGGAGTGGGACTCTAATAAAGGGGATCTTGGTGCCATGTGGCTAAATGTTCAGATCAACCTCCTCCTTCATTTTCACACAAGTGGTTTATTTATTTTCAAATTAAAATATAAAAAAGTATATAACGAGTCATGATAAAAACGATTTTATGTTTTAGCTTTTCTAGAAAAATCCATTATTACTCTCTTTAGTTAATAGGGTCTCATTTGTTTTTCAATAAATAGGGGAGGGTAAGTTGGTTAAGATGAGAAGTGATTAATTTACTCTCTAGTTAATAGTATTACCTTTTACTCACTTGGTAAGCAACATTTCCGCCTATGGGGAAAATTGCTAACACAGGATCAGATAACATTGTTGCTTCAATAGTGACATTTTTGTGGATGAAACCAGGTTTTAACAACCGACTCAGAAATGGAACTGGTGTAGCGCGATCTGGTCACTCTTAGCTGGCACTCACGTGGCTCCTGAGAGGTACCTGAAACGAGGAGGAAGAAGAAGTATCCCCGGGGGGTTTGCCCGGTGGGAACGCTCTGACGATTAAGTCAATATTCTGTGTGAGAAGCAAAGGGAAGACAAAGGCTAAGAGTGCAAATTGCGCAAGTGGTCCGAAAGATACCTTGTTCCTTGAGAATAAGCCCCTTATAACAGAATTCCGTTACATTAGGCCCTCTGGCTTCTGACAGGGTAGGTATAACCGCCGCTGTCAACTTGCCACAGCCGTTACAGGCAAGGTTGAGGTGGCATGCGCAGGGCCGTCGTCGCAGGGTACGTGTCTGTCAAGTGTAAGGCACCTTCTAAAGGTGGCAAGCGCGACGATGTCTGACGAGGGACATGGTTGCTGTCCCCAAGTTTTGTCGGGTACGGTGGTCGGGCAGGAGATCTTTCGGCGGTATGCCAAACTACCCTTCCGTGAGTTACCCTGTGCTGGGCTATCCCATAGGCGGCGAGCTGCCTGTGGCAAGCTATGCCGAGTTGTCTGGCCCGAAGTGTTTTCACCCCGGGGTGTCTAGAGGTGGGTCGGTGAGCTCCCGTCGGGGAGTGGCCCGAAGTCCATCGGGAGGAGCTCGGGTATCGAGAAAGGTCAGGGTACCTCGACCTCGGGGCACCCCAAAGTGCCTTAACCCCAGGGAGGAGATGTAGGCAAGACAGCTTCTGGCGAGTAGTTTATCCGCCCAGTTGCCAAGCTCAACTCGGTGAGACCCTCCCCCCGAGTTGTGGTTATGTCAGCTGCGCTGTCACGCTGAGTCACTGTTTGAGCAAGGTCACGCCCACGTGTACGCGTGCTGCGAGGTCGGGCCAAATCACCCTCCATCAATTGCCCCCACTCCCTACGCTGGCAGCGATGACCCAGCGCGGGGAGGTCATGACGGGCCGGGTGGATTTGGCATCGGTATTTATGCCGCTTTGTCGTGCTCTCCGTTCAGCTGGACCGGCCTAGCACCTGGTTCGATCGAAAAAAGACTCAAGTCGCGTCCAGATCATGCACGGACTTCACGCGACTTGGACTTCGCGGCCGTAAAAAACGCTCAAAATCGTTTTTGCCTCGATGAACCCGTAGCTGTGGCTATAAATAGGGGGACCCTTGGCCATTTTCTTCGCCACAAAGCTTTCGTCGTTAGCGTTTGAACTCGCGCCAGAGGTCTCTTAGCTCGGGTCTTCCAGTTCGTCCTGTTCACCCAGTCCGGTTACATTCCTTTGGTGAGTCCTCCCGAGCTTCCTTTTCCCTTCTAATTTGTTTCTTTCCCTTCAGTCCGCTATGTCGTCTAGCGTAGACAGCCTCATCGACGAGCCCGAGGTGGGTACCTCGGCTCGGGGTGTCCCTTCTGCCGCCCTGCCATCCAATGTATGAGTGGCTTCGGGTCATCTGGCATCCACTTCCCACCGAGGTCGGGTGCCAGATTAGTTCGGCCCTTCCACCATAACTGTGGAGAGACTCCAGGACCTCATACAGAAGTTCCATCTTCCTGGGGGGTACTCTAACAGTCCTCCTACCGGCAGTTTCCCATGGGAGCACGGTCCTGATGAGATCATGGTCTTCAAGGAACAATTAGTAATCGGGCTCTGACTTCCTCTCCACCACTTAATTTATGAGGTGCTGATGCACTTCAACATAACCTTGGACCAACTTCACCCGAATTCCATACGGAATATAGTTGGGACCATTTCTCTTTGCTCCGACTGTTCTCTTCCTATTGACCTAGACATCCTTAGCACCATTTTGGCCATAAAGAAGAGTGCTTCGGGCACTCTCCCCGGGCACAGACAGTCTTACTACCTGTCTCCCCGCCCGGGGTTCAAGCTAATGCACAAACTCCCGAGTAAAGTCTTGGCCTGGAAGCGGGACTACTTTGTAGTTTGGAGAAGCACGGGGTGGTCCTTCCCTACTGACTAGAGGGTGGCTGTTCAAGACCCCAGTGTCATCTTAGATGGGAAGACCAAGAAGGCACTCCAGATGTTGGCTCAGCTCGGGTTAAATTATAAAGACTTCACATCCGAAGAGAAGCTCATCCAGGCCAGCTTGAGCTCGGGTAAATTTTGCTTTACTTCGGCCTTTTGCACGTATGCTTACTTCAGATTGCTAATGTCGTGTCTTGCTGCAGGTCCCATGGAGGCAGAGAGAATAGATAACCGGAAACTCTTCCGCCAGATGAAGAGAAAGAAATGCGTAGCCAAGAAGGCGCGCGTTGAGTCTCCGCAAGCCTCAACCGAGGCCCAACCTCCGTAGACTTCAGCTCCGGGGCCCGAGGTGCTAACGGAGCCTGTCATCGACTTGGAAGGAGGGGCTGTGCCCCAAGGGCCCGAGGTTGTAGCGGAGCCTGTCGTTAGGCCCACCGAACCTGCTGCCAAGCCCATTGAATTTGCTGCTGAGAGCGATGCCGAGGCTTGTGCTGTAGGGGCTGCTACTGGGGCTCATCCTGCCGAAGCTACCGCTGAGGCCTCTGAGAGTTCCACTCGCGATGTAGAGATGACGGCGTCTAGCTCGGAGGGTCAGGGGAGTCAAACCGTCCTGAACCCCCAGTGCAGCCTGGAGAAGAGCAAGCTGGCTACATACTCGGGGGAGGTTAGCGAGTGGAATGATCTCACTCCTGGTCAGCTCGGTGCCCGAGCTGCCACCCATACTATGGTGGTGAGTCTTCTCTTTTTTTTTTTGGTTTCCCTCTTGACTGGTTTCCCTTTTGCAGGTGAACACTGCCATTCACGCCTTGACCCTTCAATCAGATCGGCACCTGAGGCGGGCTCTAGAGGCTGAGAAGTCATCCCGCGCAGCCCATACTGAGTTGAGGGCAGCTCGCTGTCAGGTCCACCGCCTGGAGAGTGACGCCTCAGCTCAGAAGAGCTTCATCGAGGTGTTAATGGCTGAGAAGGGGGAGCTGTCCCGAGACAAAGATAAGCTGAGGGTTGAGGTAAACAGGCTCAAGGTCAGTCAAGAGGCCTTAGGGCTTGAGGTGAACAGCCTCAAGTCTGAGTGGGATGCCCTGAAGCTCGAGATGCAAGGCCTCAAGGAGGCAAAGGGGAAGCTGGAGCACGAGGTGGAGTACCTCCAAGAAGATATAAGAGAGAAGACCGCGATCTTCGAGGGTGCTCTCAAGGAGGCCAAGACTTAGGCCGTCATCGACTATGTCAAATCTTCAAGGTTTGACGGCGTGATGACCGAGGCCTACCGCAAGGGCTTCAAGCTCAGCCAGTGGCTAATCAGGCACCTCTACCTCGACCTGGATACGAGCGCCATCACCACTTCACGGATCACTGACGACATCGTGCGTCAGACAAAAGATGATCCAGATTCTGAAGATGAGGGTGTCGAAGATGAAGCAGAGGATGCTGGCCCAGTTACTGCCCCCGAGGAGGTCCCTAATAGAGGCAACGAGCTTCCGAAGTAGTTTGCTCCCTGTATTTGTAAACTTAATCTTCTCCCTTTTTCTTTCTTGTAATCAAAACGTTCTTAATGGAATTCGTGTAATGAATCTTTTGAACTTCCGAAGCTGTTAACCTATCGAGTTGAACTTCCGAAGTGGGTGTTCCTTAATGGCCATCGTGGCCCCAAACTGTTTAGTAGGGGTAACCTTGTGTACGTCGGGGTGAGGGACATAGTAGAGCGCATGCCCGACCTGTCTGCACCCGAGGTAGGTTGTCGTCTGTTATCCTTAACGGGTCCAACCCTTGCATGCCAGGGCGGGCTATTTTTTGTAAGGTTCGTGCCCGAGCCGCCTGCACCTCAGGCGCTGTGAGTACTTAGTTCATGCTGATGGGGCAACTTAGTTTTGTATGCTGCCGAGGTTTCTTCATTAGCTTGGCGTTTCAGCCCTTAGGCTGGAGGAGTGGCTCGTGGCCCACTCTCGGAGTCTGCCCATGCCATAGAGGCGACTGGGTTCTGTTGTGCCGAGGTCATATTAGCTCGGTATTCTGGCCCTTAGGCTTTGGGAGTGGCTCGTGGCCTACTCAATTCTTATAGATAGTATTGTCTTAGGTTGACAATATTCCATGCCCGAGGTACTTGTTTCCCTTCGAGGGTCTCGAGCTCGTACGTTCCTTCCCCAAGCACTCACTTCACTTGGTAGGGACCTTCCCAGTTGGACCCGAGCTTGCCAGCGCCGGGCTCAGGTGCCATAACTTTGCGAAGGACCAGGTCGCCAACGCGGAGGTTCCGCCTCTTGACCCTGGCGTTATAGTACCGAGCTACTCTCTGCTAATAGGCTGCGGTCCTGATGTACACGAGGTCACTTACCTCGTCGAGTAGATCGAGGTTGGTATGTAGCTCATCTTCGTTTGTCTGATCATTGTATGCTTCTAGTCACAGCGTAGGTACTTCGATCTCTGCGGGGATCACTGCTTCGGTGTCGTAGGTGAGATTGAAGGGTGTTTCTCCCATGGCGGTCTTCTTCGCGGTCCGGTATGCCCATAGAACACTGGGTAGTTCATCTGCTCACAATCCTTTAGCTTGGTCCAATCGTGCCTTTAATCCGCGGAGGATGGCTCCGTTCGTGACTTCTGCCTGACCGTTTGCTTGAGGGTGTGCGACTGAAGTAAAATTCTGTCAGATTCCCATGTCTTGGCACCAGTCTTGAAATTTGATGTCCTCGAACTGCTTGCCATTGTCGGAAATCAATACCCGTGGTAATCCGAAGCGGCACACGATGTTCTCCGAAAAGAAGTTTTGAACATTTCGGGATGTGATCGTTATGAGAGGTTCGGCTTCTACCCACTTGGTAAAGTAGTTCATTGTGCTACTACTAAGAACTTCCTTCCACCCGTTGCTGGCGGGAATGGCCCGAGTAGATTGATGCCCCACTATGCAAAGGGCCACGGGCTGGTGAGATACTTGAGGTCGGCAGCGGGTTGGTGGTGAATATTGGCATGTCTCTGGCATTTGTCACATTTTCTAACGAGCTCAATAGCGTCTATCTTCATTGTTGGCCAATAATACCCTTGTCGAAGTGCCTTTTGGGTGAGGGCCCTACCCCCCAAGTGTTCGCCGCACAGACCCTCATGAGTGTCACGGAGTACGAGCTCAGTTTCGGTAGGTTGCAAGCAACGCAGGTAGGGGAGCGTGTAGGATCTCCAGTATAGCCGTTCGTCTATCATGACGTATTTGGCGGCCTAGCGTTGTACCCTTCTGGCTGCATTGCGATCTGCAGGGAGGGTCCCGTTTAGCAAGAAGCTCGCGAGCAGGTCAATCCAGCTCGGCTCTGGTTGAACGACGGGAGCGACCTCCTCTACCCCCCCGAGAATGCTAGGCCGAGGCAGGTCCTCTATGTACACGGTTCTCATGGTGAGGTCGCTGGTGCTGGCTAACTTGGACAAGGCGTCGGCCTCGGCGTTCTCCAACCTAGGGATTTGTCTGATGAAGTGTAACTGGAAGTTGAGCAGGGTCTCTCTGACTTTGGCTAAGTAGGCGACCATGGTCGGCTCGCGAGCTTCGTACTCGCCAGTGACCTGGTTGACCACGAGCTGGGAGTCGCTGCAAATAACGATGTGCTTGGCTTTTACTTCTCTGGCTAAGGCTAGTCCAGATATCAACGCCTCGTACTCTGCTTCATTGTTAGATGCCGCGAACTCGAAGCGTAGCGCGTACTCCAGTTTTGTGCCACTTGGGCCGTGCAGAACTATTTCGGCTCCGCTGCCCTGTTGGTCGAGGAGTCATCTACATGAAGGATCCAGGGCTCCTCATCCCAGCTCACGCTTGGCCTAGTTAGGAGAGATGCCACACTGGCTACTACCTCACGGGGCTCGGACTGAACCGGCCTGGGAGCTTCGGGCTCACCCGAACTGGGGACCTCGTGCTCAATCGGCCTGGGAACTTCAGAGCTGAATGTGCACTCAGCGATGAAATCTGCTAAGGTTTGAGCCTTAATGGCAGTTCGCGGCTTGTACCAGAGGTCGTACCCGCTGAGCTCAACGGCCCACTTCGTCAACCGACCAGAGACCTCGGGCTTAAGTAAGATTTGCCCCAGAGGTTTTTCGGTGAGGACGATAACAGTATGAGCTTGGAAGTGCGGGTGGAGCTTCCGAGCTGCAATTACTAGTGCGTATGCTAGCTTTTCTATCTCTGGGTATCTCGTCTCTACTCCCTGCAATACTTTACTAACATAATAGATGGGTCGTTGGACCCGATCTACTTCCTTTATTAGTACCGAACTGACCACTTTGTCGCTCGCCGAGGGGTACAACTCTAAAACATTGCCCTCCTCGGGCCGGGTTAAGATCGGCACGCTAGCGAGGTATTTCTTGAGCTCGTCAAACACGAGCTGGCAGTCTTGGGTCCATTCGAACCCTTTGCTCTTAATTGCCTTAAAGAATGGCAAACAGCGGTCCGCCAACTTGGACATGAAGCGGCTCAGGGCGGCTATTCGGCCATTCAACCTCTGAACCTCCTTCAAATTCCAGGGTGGTCTCATATCTAAAATGGTCTTAATCTTATCCGGGTTAGCCTCAATGCCGCACCGGTTAATGTTGTATCCTAGGAACTTGCCCGAGGTCACACTGAATACACACTTGTTTGGGTTCAGTCTCATATTAAACTTACACAGAATTTCAAAAACAGAATGCAAATCTTGTATTAATTCATGTGAGAATTGAGTTTTGACGAGCATGTCGTCTACGTAGCATTCTACTTTCCTGCCAATTAATGGCGCAAACAACTTATTTACAAGCCTTTGAAAGGTTGCCTCTGCGTTTTTCAACCTGAAGGGCATAACCTTGTATCAGTATAGACCGAACTCCGTGATGAAGGTAGTCTTTTCTTCGTCCGCCGGGTTCATCTTGATTTGGTTATAGCCCGAATAGGCATCCAGGAAACTTAGCAACTCATGCCCTGAGGTCGCGTCCACCAAGCGGTCAATTCTGGGGAGCGGGAAGCAGTCTTTTGGGCAAGCCCAGTTTAGGTCGGTGTAGTAGATGCACATGCGCCACTTGCCGTTGTCCTTCTTTACCAAGACGGGGTTGATTACCCAGCTCGGGTAATGGACTTCTCTTATGAAGTCAGCTGCGAGGAGCTTCTCGACCTCATCGTCGACCGCTTTCTACCTCCCCGGGGCTAGGTTGCGTTTCTTCTGTCTAGCGGGCCTAACTACAGGATCAGTATTCAACTTGCAAGTTATAAGGCCGGGGTCTATACCGGGCATCTCTGCCGCGGACCATGCAAAAATATTCAAATTTTGAAGTAAGAAACTTACCAGTTCAGATCGTAGAGGTTCCTGGACGGAAGCCCCAATCTGAAGCATCCGAGATGGGTCTGCAGCTGAGGTCAGAACTGTGACTGTTTCTTCTGTGGGCGCGGCATGTTCTTCGCCCTGCTCAGTAGGCCGCTCCAGTTCGAGGTCATCGGCCACCTTGGTCTTTCCCTTCAGGGTGGCGACATAGCACTTGCGAGACTCGAGCTGGTCGCCCCGCGCTACCCCCACACCGAAGTCTGTAGAGAACTTCATTGCCAAATGGTAAGTGGAGACCAC
The DNA here is from genome assembly GCF_000365185.1 of Nelumbo nucifera. Next base: position 3,694,728 of record NW_010729124.1, read on the forward strand.
CGCCCGTAGGATATGGGTGATCGGCCGACCTTTTATGGCATTGTATGGGGAGGAGGTCGCGACCACCAGGAAGTCGTGGCTGAGTCTGACTACGCAGGGTCATGTGCCAACTTCCACAGGTACTGTTATTTTCCCAAGGGGCCGGACTTCTTCTCTGCTGAAGCCCACCAAAGGAGTGTCCGCAAGTTTCAAGTCACTTTTCTGCAACTAAAGCTGGTCGAACGCAGCTTTGAAGAGGATATCTGTCGAGCTGCCCGAGTCAACGAGTACGCGCCTGACCTCGAAGTCGTTGATCCTCAGCTTTATCACAAGTGTGTCATTGTGGGGGTAGTGGACCCCTCGCGCGTCGTCTTCTGTGAAGAAAATTGGCTCTTCTGTCCTCGGCCGCTTCGGAGGATTTCGTTCTTCCTGGGCGGCTTCACAAACTGACGTATGAGTTTCTGCTGAAGAGCAACCCGCGACGATCGAACCTCCCACTATAATGTGGATGGTGCCCCGGACCGGCCTCTCTTCCGGAGGCTGCCTCTGTGACTGCTCGGCCGGCCTGCTGCTGGGCTCGGGAGCATCCTTACCGTGCTCTCCTTGCCAACCTGCTTTATTATTATTATTGTTGTTTTGTACAAAGTTCCTTAAATATCTGCGACGGATGAGTTCTTCAATCTCGTCACGGAGATTTTTACAATTTTCGGTACTATGACCGTGATCTTTGTGAAAGCTACAATATAGATTCTTATTTCTCTCATTGGGATTTCCCCTCAAACGGGGTGGCCACTTCACATACGGAGCGTCCTTGATCGCCATCAGGATTTCTGCCCGCTTCGTGTTCAGTGGGGTGTAGTCGGTTCGGTCCGCTACAGGAGCTCGGAACGACTGACCTGGCTTTCCCCCCCGAGCTGCATCCTTTTTCTTTCAGCTGTCCCCTTGGCTGGAAGACTCTCCTTCCCTCTTCCTCTTTTCGGGCGCGCTCCCGCCCTTCTGGTTGATCTCCTCTTCGGTGGCTATGAACTTGTCCGCGAGCTTAAGAAATTCAATTATGGTCGCTGGTTGGTTGACGATCATGTGCCATTTGAACTCTTTGTGCATCACGCCTTTCTTAGCTACTGCGAGGCGCACGACGGGGTCCAGGCGCCATTGAACTGCTTGACGTAGCCCCGAATGGATTCTCCTTCTCTCTGCACTATGTTGAGGAGGCTTTCTTCAGTTTGCGGGCACCGCTTACTGGTAACAAAGTTGGACGTGAAAGCCTGCGCGAACTGCGCCCAACTTCTTATTGATCCGGGCGCCAGGTTTCGGTACCATGTGCAGACTACTCCTCTGAAAGTGGTGGAGAAGGCCACGCACATGCACGACTCACTTGCTCTTGCTAGGTGCATTTGCAACTGGAAGGCATCTATGTGATCATTTGGGTCGAACGACCCATCGTACTTATCAATTGGGGGGAGCTTGAAATCTTTAGGCATTGGGATTGCCAGGAGCTCGGGAGATAGGGGGATTGAACTGAAAGGATGGGTGTCTTGACCTCGCCCGAGCTTACCTCTTCTTTGCCTCTGAGCTCGGGTAGGTCATGGGTGGCAGACCGACGAGCTCGGCAACGGCGTCTCTGCTTCTTGGCGGGCTCGGCATTCGTGCTGCTCACTTTTGTACTGTTAGGAATGGTGTGTGTAGGAAGCAGCTCAGGCCGCTGGTGATGGCTACGGACAGAGGGCTCCTGCTTGGAGCCTGCGGCCAGGATTTCGAATCGGTTTTCTAGGAACGGGGTACCAGTCTTTGAGGGCTGAGGCGACGTGGGCCTGGAGAGCTGAGGTCCTCCCGACCTGACTGCCCGTGGCGAGGTCAAAGCGGCCGGTCTTTCTTGTCTGTCGCAGGAGGAGGCCTAGCTCCTTGGAGGGTTCTGGGGGGCCCTCCTTGGCGAGATGGGTGCTCCTCCTGACGGCGAGACCTAGCTCGCTGCGAGACTGGGTGCCGAGGGGGAAGATGCGATTGTTGAAGTTGAGGTTGAGGTAATTGGGGAAACTACTGCTAATATTGATACTGGGAGACCTGGTGCAACATAGGTTGTTGATAGAGCTGAAATTATTGGAACTGTTGCATTTGGGCCTGCATGGCCCGCATGCACTGCATCAAGTCCCCCAGTTGACTCGAGCTGGCCGCCGGGGGCACGACCGAAGGTTCGGTGAAGGTCGCTCCGACTATAGTAGGGAGCGGCGCGACAACGGGTGCCACTGCAAGAGGCACATTCAAGCTGGGGATTCCGTCTGCCGAGAGGGGGACGGTGAACTATCCAATGCAGACAGTAGGAAGCTGGGGTTGTTCCCTAGAATTATCCATCTCCGTGCTTCGTCCGATGTTGCTAGAGAAAGCCATGAGTGTTGAGTTTCTAGAGAGTAAAGAGACGTGAAAGTTTGGAGAATGGCTTTTCGAAGCGTTTCCCACAGACGGCGCCAAATGATGTAGTGCGATTCGGTCACTCCTAGCTGGCACTCACGTGGCTCCTGAGAGGTACCCGAAATGAGGAGGAAGAAGAAGTATCCCCGGGGGGTTTGCCTAGCGGGAACGCTCCGACGATTAAGTCAGTATTCTGTGTGAGAAGCAAAGGGAAGACAAAGGTTAAGAGTGCAGATTGCGTAAGTGGTTCGAAAGATACCTTGTTCCTTGAGAATAAGCCCCTTATAACAGAATTCCGTTGCATCAAGCCCTCTGGCTTCTGACAGGGCAGGTATAACCGCCACTGTCAGCCTGCCACAGCCGTTACAGGCAAGGCTGAGGTGGCACGCGCGGGACCGTCGTCGCAGGGTACGTGCCTGTCAGGTGTAAGGCACCTTCTAAAGGTGGCAGGCACGACGATGTCTGACGAGGGACATGGCTGCTGTCCTCATGTTTTGTCGGGTACGGTGGTCGGGCAGGAGATCTTTCGGCGGTACGCCGAACTACCCTTCCTCAAGTTACCCTGTGCCGGGCTATCCCATAGACGGCGAGCTACCTATGGCAAGCTATGCCGAGCTGTCTGGCCCGAACTGTTTTCACCCCGGGGTGTCTAGAGGTGGGTCGGTTGCTCCCGTCATGGAGTGGCCCGAAGTCCATCGGGAGGAGCTCGGGTATTGAGAAAGGTCAGGGTGCCCCGAGGTGAAGTGCCTTAACCCCGGGGAGGAGATGCCGGCAAGACGGCTTCTAGCGAGTAGTTTATCCGCCCAGTTACCGAGCTCAACTCGGTGAGACCCTCCCCCCGAGTTGTGGTTATGTCAGTTGCACTGTCACGCTGAGTCACTGTTTAAGCAAGGTCACACCCATGTGTACCCGTGCTGCGAGGTTGGGCCAAATCACCCTCCATCAGGAACCGTTATAATTACTGGTTTCTGGGTTAGTGGTTCAACCGTTCGAGTAAATATGTTTTTTCCTCCTTTCTTTTTTCCTCCTTTTTTCCTCCTTTCTTTTTTTCCTCCTTTATATATTAGAGTAAATATGTTTTCATATAAAAGTTTTACTTGAGAATGGAGAAGAGATTGTGGAGTTGTTGGCTGTGAAAGGAAAAAAGAAAGGAGGAAAAAAAGAAAGAAAGAAAGAAAGGAAGGAGAGCAAGGAAAAAAAATAGAAAAGGAGAGAAAGGAAAGAAAGGAAGGAGGAAATGAAGAAGGAAGAGGAGGAGGAGAATTTGATGCTCAATAGCGGCAATAATGGTGATGGCGACGGTGAGGCGGTGGCAACAAACACAGATCTCAGATATGAGGTTTGAGATCTGAGATTGATTTCTCTCCAACCTCTTCTTCTTCTTCTTCTTCTTCTTCTTCTGTTGGATCTCAGATCTGAGTTCATGTCTCACTTTCTCCCCTTTCTATCATCTCTGTGACTTTCTTAAACTACGAACCGCTGTCTGGGTCAAATGAGTCGATGGTTCGACTGCTCGAATCAACGGTTTTTGACCTAGAAACGGGTTAAGGGTGAAATGGAACCAGTTGTTTGGACAGTCCGACCATCCAGGTCAACAACAGTTCAAAAACATTAAATGAAATGGTTATCGTTCAACTTTACCAATGAAAAAAAAAACAATGGTAAATACACTTATCCGGATAAATGTTTTCTAATAAACATTTGTCCAAACATTTACCCATGTAAATAACTTCTCGGAAAATAAGCATTTATACATAAATTTACCTTGAGGCTTGAAAAAATTAATAAATAAATAAAGGTATAAATTAGATGGATTGAGTAAGATCATGGGGCAACCCAATACCAAACCTAACATGGATCATTACCTTCACCTAAGTTGAGACCAAAACTCGAAATTTTGCAACTTCAACCTAACCAAAACTCTTATAAAGTGGCAGCAGGTTTTCGTTTTAATTTCACAAATTGACAAGCATAGAAATGACATCATAAAAGATTTCCTTAAACTTCTTCCCCTCTTCCCCCAGGACCCCACCAAACACTTAGCACCTTATGAAGGGCGGGATCCATTTGCTTAAATACATCTTTGATAGTAGATCCTATAGGAAAATAAAACCGGTCAGCCAATTCAAATGGCAGGAATAAAAGAAATGGGAAAGAGAGACAAAATGCAAATTCTGAAAGTATAATTGATCGGTGACATGGAATAACAATTGAAAGTAGGTAGGAAATAAGGAAATTAAAAGATTGAGTTTGTGTGTCCTTTAGAGTGGCAATTGGGCAGGTTTGGGTGTTAATGAACCATTTAAGTAAAAGGAAATGGGTTGGGTTCAACCCAAATTCACCTTGACCCAACATAACCTGCCTACCCATTAACCATGTAACAATTTCAGTTTTATGAAAATTTCTTAAGTAATAACCAATTCCCTTTTGACAACTTAGAGAGTGTTTGGTTTTATTTACATTTATTCAATAAACATTTTGTATTTGTTTGATTGTAAAATTGAGAAATACATTTAATGAGGGTGTTTATGATATATAGGCACCACATCAGCAAAATGCTAATAAATGCCTATCCAGTTCAAAAAGCTCTAAAATGAAGTTTTTTGAAATGGGAGAGGCGCATAGAAACTGAAGTTTATTTTTGCAAACTTTGATACACACAAATACAATTAATGAGGCATTTGCTGTTGGGGTACTGATGTGGCACCGTCAATAAACATTTACTCAATAAATATAAAAAGAACCAAACATATACTTAGTTAAACATAGTTAAATGATTGTCTTTCACATAAGTGTACAAGGTTCAAATCATGTTACATGCACATTTTTTACATGGAAAATCTAAAACTGGGTTCAGGTTTCAAATATGACTAACCTCTCGGATTCATATCACATCAAACCGGCCCAAATCATCTAGTCAGGTTGTATTTGGGTCGATTGGATCAGATGAGTTTAAACATTTTGGTTTAGATTGGATGACTGATCAAGCCAAATCGGATTGAGTTGAGCTGACAAGGTTCGGGTTACTTTGCACCAATAGCGGATGAAACTATTTGGATCCAAGTTGAACCGGGTCAAACCAGCTTTACCTGTCATTGCCTAGGTTGCTTTGGGCCAGACATAGTTGGGCCATTTAGACCCGGATCAAGCCAAGTTGATTCAATTGGGATGAAGTTAAATGTATATGAATTGTTTTGGGCTGGGAGCAATTGGGTCGTTGGGCCAACTGGTTAGGTTTGGGTTAAGTAGGGCTACTCAAATTAGAAGTCATTGAACTATTTAACTAGAATTATGTTCATGTGGATATAGGTGAACTGTGTTGACCTGAATCAGAAATAATTTTGGTCAATAATTATTTTCAATAATGAATTAAAAATTAATGCGTTAATTATGAATTATATTTGTGAGTTGATTTGAATGAAGAAAATTAATAAAAAACGGTTAGGCATTTCACACTGGTATCATTTGCAACTAACTCAATGGGTATCCCCAACTTGGCTCAATCCAATCCAACCCATTTAAATTGGTTCAATGAGTGATTCAACCTATTTTCAACCATTTAAATTGATTCAACCTATTTTCAACAGGTTGGGTTTTAAATTGCCGCCCCTATAAAGAGCAAGGTTTAGCTGTGGAACTAATGATAAGGTTCTATGCCAGTATTTAAAATTTTTACATTGGGGCCTATGAATTTATTACTGACATAAAACCATATCATTGATTTTACAACCCGCTAAACAGCTAAAGCGTTCAGCCGATCCGAATTCTACTTTTAGGGAAATAAAAAGCCTCCTCCATAAGAAATCTTTGAAAACAGTTAGAGAAAAAAAAAGTACTCTTAGAATGCAAATAATAGTTAGCCAGCTCTAGACGGTATTTTCTTGTTTCATTTTCATTCCTAGAATAGAATAGGATCCAAATAACACATTTACAATTAAGAACTTGTTTTCCATACTTTTTGTTTTAGGAAACAATATATTTTAAAATCAAATGGTTTTAACTTGTTTTTGGAACTCATAACAAGAAATACAATTCATATTGAAGAGCACCCCCATATAGCTATTATATTACGAAAAGGGCCCTTGGGTTCGAGTGGCCCTCCATATATATAGAGGCATGGAGCTAGAGGAGAGTTTTGGAGCCTGACCTCCCCACTTTGAGGTGCTTGTATCCTACCTATTGTTATACAAAGCTACATATCAAAGAGATTTCTGGTATAGGAAATTCTCCGTTTACTTCTAAGTATAAAATAGATGAGAAAATATTGAAGGGATGGTGAGATAAATACTACCAAGATGATTGTCAAAGGGAATCAAGAGAAGTTATTAATCTTTAAATTTTTGGAAAATCCATAGTGCATGTACTACACTGTGCAAGAAAAGACGGATGAGTTGAATATGATGGTAAGTAAACATTATTAAACATAAATTAAACGTTAATCAATGAAAAGTAGGTATATATATTTTTAAAAAGAGTATTTTTTGGTAAATAAAAAATATCAAAAGAGTAATTCTTTTCACTTTCCAATAGGGAAAGTCTACTTTTTTTCAGATATGCCCAACTCTTTGAAAAAAATTTGCGATGCTGGAAATATCTGATACTGGAAAGGCAAGGTTTTAAAACCAGACCGGACATGGGACCATTATGGGGTCCGGTTCCTGTGTCGAATGGTCCAACCATGCTGTTCGAATGAACAACCTATTCTGATTTAAAAAATAAATAAAAATGACCAAAAATTATTGTTTATGTCAAAGGTTCGACTGCCCGAATCAATAGATTACTGAACAAATCAACGATTTTTAGCTCAAAAGCAGTTTTATGGTGAAACAGAACCAGAGTTCCTGAGTTTTCCGGTTTAACCTAATTTTCAAAACCATATGAAAAGACTTTGACCAATCAGAACCCCCATGAATTTTGATGAAATTTTGTGGTGTTTGTTGATTGATTATGAGTTTTTCCAGTATCATTTTTTTTTTTGCATCATAGTCTAAAACCTAAAATGAGTTATTATTTACAAATAAAATCTGATTTCAACTCTTAAATAACAAATTTATATATCTAAAAATCTACAAATAATAACCATCATGAACATATAATATAAATAATGGAAATCAAACAAAACTGATCAAAATATTTAATCCTGTGCTTCGTAAGGAGTGATCATTTAGCAGTAAAGTGAAAGGTTTGTATTATAGATACCTAAAAATACATACAGATGAGATGAGGATAACTATGATCAGATGTATTTAAGATACTGCCACGTTTAATTATTTACCTACCTTTACCTGTAGGCCAAAAATCTGGAACCGTGATTGAGTGGGCCCTACCCAAGGGTAGCTAAAAATTAACGTAATCAGGCAAATTATAACCACTTGATTTGGGCATTATCTAAAGAATTCTTTTAAAAACTTTTTCCCGGTCCAATTTTCTACGGTTCGAACTTCTGATTTTGGGCAAACCGCTCTGCTACTCTGCCTGTTAGGGACTTGGGTAAGGGCCCCATTTGATCATGGATCCGAATGCTCGAAAGTCGAAACATAGGGGCACACGGCAGGCCCATTTAATCGGTTTTTGAATTTTTTCCGTCAGCGCTGGGTTCAAGACTCAAGAAGACAACGGTTTACTCCAATAACGGTAGGCCCAACCTTCTAGATACGTCCACATCCGTGGTAAATACAAAAAGGGTAAATTGCACAAACTTCCCTGAAGTTTGGTAATTGTAATCACTTCTTTTTTGAATTTGTTAATATAGTTGTAAATAGGTTTTTATAGTACAATTTTCTAGAAAATGTTTAAAATATTAATATAGTTATTTTTAATAAAAATTATATATTTTAAATTTTTTTGCAAGGTGTCACTCAGCTGGTTGGTAAGGTCTCTTACTAGTTAGGGGGTTATGGGTTGGGAGATGGGCTACTCTCTATTGTGAGTTCAGATCTTCTCCTCGTAGGGCCCATTCTTGTGTAGCCCTTCAAAAGAAATAAAAAATGTTTGTTTTCTAAATTTTGTCTTCATATGAATCACTATTCCAATCTCTTTTTTTAAAATTGATTTATTTTCTAAATTTGGCCTTCATATCAATCACTCAAAGATAAAGCTTCAACTTTAAATTCTCTTTATTTTTGTTGTTCATAAAGTTTATGTTATTTTTTTTTTCATGTGGAAACCAACCTCAATAATAATTACATAGGTAAAAATTTTGATGTCTTTTTTAGTATACTTTATCAAAGGGGATCTACTTGCAACCGAGTTAAAAAAGTTTAAGGGAGATGACTGCAATTACTAAATTTCAATGGAGGTTTTAGCAACAGTCATACTTTAGGCCAAGTTTCAGCAAGTTACCCTAAAAATACTATTACCAAAGCCATCTGATAATTATCTATAGGCTCATTTTAGTTTGTTGGTCATAAACCGTCAAAGTGAACAATATCGTATATCGAGATCGAGAGATCTATTAATAATCTAACCAACTCCCAACAATTTTTGTTTATTTTCTTTTTTGTTTGAAAATGCCCGAAGGCTAATCCATTCAACAATTACTCAATTACATCAGATTCCAAAGAAGAAATAAAAAAAATGTAGGTGCTACAAACCAAGTGTGCGCTGAAGAACAAGACAAAGCATGTTTAGCAAGTCTATGGGCAACCCTATTACAAAGCCGGGGAGCAAAAGTAATCGAATAGTCTTGAAGGTGGGATACGAATCTCTTGCAATCTATAAAAAAGAGTGTAGATATTCCATGGAGGGGTAAGGGTATCCTCTAACAAGAGATTAATCAAAAGTTGTGCATCACCTTCAATTACAACAATAGAAATACCAAGGGAAGAGACAAGTCAAAGGCTTTCCAAAAGAGCTAATGCTTCATTGAAGAGTGCTGAGGTGTTATAGGAATAGCATGTGTAAAAAGAAATGAGCCATTATTATACTGAATAATGATTCCAATGCTAGATTTATCAGTATTAGTGGCACCATCAAAATTGATTTTCTCACTACCTCTTAGTGGTGGGATCCAATGGATCACTGTAATTGGGGTCAAAGAATTATTCTCATTAGATACCACTAAAGAGTGATAAATAACTTCAGAATGCAACTGTCAATCCCCACGAGCCTTTTCTATAATGATTTTAGAGAATTGGTATTGATGATTGAAAATGAGGGTATTGCGGGTATTGATTGTTACTCAAATCAAGAAAAATCCATTCTGATAGGCTTCTCTCTAAATGGATTTTATGGGTAAAGCATTTTATAGAGCTACTTTTAATGGGTAAGGCATTTAAGACTCGCATTCTTGAGGCTCCGGAATTGACGCAAATAATGCTAGAAGCCATAAATTGATTTATAACATGATGTTTTAGTATAACATCCACGATGTATATCGGCTTCCAAATTAATTTGTTGGGCATTGTGTGAGCCTCTAAAGAAAGCCGAATGGAGGCAAAAGATTGAGCAGTAAGAAAGTTGAGATTGATTTCACAATTGGCCTTTCAGATACTCATATCTGTATATATATATAGAGGTTAAAAGTTTTATTTATTTTCAGATACTTATGTATTGTATATAGATTTATGTATTCCTATCAAATGTACCTTTTGCTTGATTGATAGTTGCCCTTTCCGGCGAGACCGGATCTGCTCTTCAGACGTTGCGCCTCACTGAGCATCTCTCTTATTAGTTTGATTGGTGGATGTGCATGTGAGGAGCAGCAGATCCCGTCGCCTTTCCGGCTCCTTTCCCACACCTTCGAATTCAAAATCAGTGGCATCGCTGTGAATATATTCCAGGCCGAGCCTATTTTGCTTTATTTTTTCTCCTCGCTTTCTGAAACTTTCTTTTTGTTTTTTATACGAAGCCACTATAAAAGATCTCTCTCCTCTCTCTCTCTCTCTCTCGTCTCGATCCAACTTCAAAAATCAAAAGCAAAAATACATAATAGTAGTACCCAACCCAAACCCTCCGCCGTGCCTCCTTGCCTGCCGTTGCTTCTTCGCTTCCTCCTCTCTCACACTCCCACTCCTCCAATCCTTCCCCCTGCTAACCCTCTCTGTCTCTCTTTCTCTCTCGCACCAGTAGGTTCATCCCTTATTCTCTTTCTGTTTCATCTTTTCTGTTTGATTTCGCTTCTCAGATTTCTTATGTTTTTTTGAATTACTTTTAGGGTTCATTTATCAGCAATAATGTCTCTGAGACCGGGCGCCAGGACAGAGATTCGTCGGAACCGATACAAGGTTGCCGTCGATGCCGAGGAAGGTCGGAGAAGGAGAGAAGACAACATGGTTGAGATCCGAAAGAACAGAAGAGAAGAGAGCTTGCTGAAGAAGAGGCGAGAAGGAATGCAAGCACAACAATTTCTCACCGCGGTTCATGCTTCGACCGTCGAGAAGAAGGTATGATTGATCGCTTTTCATTGAATTTAGTTATTTGTCGGATTCACCCGAAGATTGTCGTGGATTTGAAGTCTTGTTGGTTTCGCTTTTGATCCAAGGATTTGGGTTAGGGTTTTTAGATTCCGGTGTTGAGAGTTTTCTGTTTGTTTTCCGGTTTTGATCTCGTTGGTTGGATCTGTTTTCTTAGAATTTGGTTTTAGTATTCATATAGAACGTTCGGTCATCGGTGTAATTATGGAATGACTCAGGGCCTTCAAGTTTTGAATTTCTTATTACTACAATTGCAGTTAGAAAGTCTTCCCTCTATGGTCGCTGGGGTTTGGTCGGACGATGGTGGACTGCAGCTAGAGGCGACCACTCAGTTTCGCAAACTACTTTCAATAGGTATTAGCTAGTAATAGCAACATTTTTCTTATCTCTTTTCTTCCTTAGCATTAATTTTATTTGGTTGACTACAATTTTGTTCTTATTTTTCTACAGAGCGCAGTCCTCCGATTGAGGAAGTTATTCAATCCGGTGTTGTCCCTCGTTTTGTTGAGTTCCTTTTGAGGGAGGACTTTCCGCAGCTTCAGGTTCAAAGAAATATTATTCTACAGTTATTGTTACCCCTCTCCCGTGGTTTTTATTATGTATCTTTTTCCCTAATATCATATCAACTTGCATAGTTCGAGGCGGCTTGGGCTCTCACCAACATTGCTTCTGGAACCTCGGAGAATACCAAAGTTGTAATTGATCACGGGGCCGTACCAATTTTTGTAAAGCTATTAGGCTCCCCGAGTGATGATGTCCGGGAACAGGTATACATAGAACCTGATTCTAAATTGCTTTGAAGCTGCATTCGTTCAGTTTTTATTCTTGTATTTACAAAGTGGCCTCTAAGTTTATTCTCTTTGAGCATCTAAGGAATCTGAGGCTTATGATGGATATCTTTCTAAAACTGTAGGCTGTGTGGGCATTGGGGAATGTTGCTGGTGACTCTCCGAGATGCAGGGACCTTGTTCTAGGCCATGGAGCATTGATTCCTCTGCTTGCACAGTTAAATGAACATGCCAAGCTTTCTATGCTGAGAAACGCCACTTGGACTCTATCGAATTTTTGCAGGGGCAAGCCACAGCCACCTTTTGAGCAGGTGGGGGTTTGACTTTCTTGCTGCAACTCGGCAATTTTCTGCTGGTTGCATTTTTATATTCTTAAATTGTTGAAATTCCTTTTGCAGACAAAGCCTGCACTCCCAGCTCTGGAGCGCCTAATTCATTCAAATGATGAAGAAGTTCTGACAGATGCATGCTGGGCCCTTTCATATTTGTCTGATGGCACAAATGATAAAATTCAAGCTGTTATTGAAGCGGGGGTTTGCCCTCGACTTGTTGAACTATTGCTGTGAGTGTTTTAGTTTATTTTCATCTGATTGTGTTGTGTAATATGATTTCCAAGTCTGGAGGTCTTAACTCCTTGTTTGTTGTTTTCAGCCACCCATCTCCTTCAGTTCTCATTCCTGCCCTTCGTACCGTTGGAAATATTGTTACTGGAGATGATATCCAGACTCAGGTACAAATCTGAGGTGCCTTCAGTATGTAATATGTTCATGACAGTTAGTAATTTTGTCATTGCAATGATACTTTTTTTTCTTTGTAATTGCAGCCATTCTTTTTCTGTGAATGAAACAATGTCTACTGATAGATTATGTGGCACTCAAGATTTTATATCAACCATAATTTCTGTGTGAATATTTATAACAAAACACAAGCTTGTTTTTTTGAATGCATTTTAGAGTAGTTATAAATAATTGTTGCAAGTGTTGCTCCATACATTTGCTGGATTTCTTGAGAAACTATTTGTGAGTTCCATTTCCTGCCCTTCGTACCGTTGGAAATATTGTTACTGGAGATGATATCCAGACTCAGGTACAAATCTGAGGTGCCTTCAGTATGTAATACGTTCATTGACAGTTAGTAATTTTGTCATTGCAATGATACTCTTTTTTTTCCTTTGTAATTGCAGCCATTCTTTTTCTGTGAATGAAACAATGTCTACTGATAGATTATGTGGCACTCAAGATTTTATATCAATCATAATTTCTGTGTGAATATTAATAACAAAACACAAGCTTGTTTTTTGAATGCATTTTAGAGTAGTTATAAATAATTGTTTCAAGTGTTGCTCCATACATTTGCTGTCTTTCTTGAGAAACTATTTGTGAGTTCCATTTTTCTATTCATTGTGTGGGAACATTTCTGAGTAATTTTTTTTGGACCTTTGTAATGGTGTCTATTCTTCCATATCAACACTTCTTTCTTAAATTTTGGCCATATTTACTGTTTGTCGGCAAACTCCTAGCATTTTATTGTGGCATTGGCTACGATTAATGTAAAAGTGGCTAATAGCCTACTTTCCATCTTGAATTTTAGGGTTATATTTTTTTTGGACTTGTTAACATTCAGTATTATTGTTTTTTTGATAAGCAACATTCAGTATTATTGTTCATAAATTGGCTTCAAGTAATGTGAAAGCGTCTTGTGTTGGTTAGGACTTTGATGTTGGATCATTCATTATTGTGAACCTCTCATATTAAACATTTTGCAGATTTTAGAATTTACATTGTATGTTCAGTTTTGAGTATACCATGTTTTGCCCTGAGGTATTGATGTTGATATTCAAATTGTTCTCTATCCAGTATATCATCAATCATCAGGCACTTCCTTGCCTTTTGAACTTGTTGAACCACAATCATAAAAAGAGCATCAAAAAGGAAGCTTGCTGGACCATCTCAAACATAACGGCTGGAAATAAGGATCAGATACAAGTAAGGAGAATATCCCTTTTGCATATGGAATTATGGTTGAAATTTCAAGACTTGTAATTGTGACTGATGTTCTTGATTTCATGCTTTCTGAAACTCGATTTGTCTTGCCCATCACTCCGGTTTTTATTTCTGATTAGTTGCGTAAGTGATAATTGAGGATCTGTAAGTTTTTTTTTTTTTTTTTTAAATTTTTTTTGCAACGCTTGAAATTTGCTTAGGCTGTTATTGATGCTCAAATAATTGGTCCGCTGGTCCAATTACTTCATACTGCTGAGTTTGATATCAAGAAAGAGGCTGCATGGGCAATTTCTAATGCAACGTCTGGTGGTAGCCATGATCAGATCAAGTATGTTTCTCAGCTTTTCCATGTGAATATATTATTTGCATGCTTAAATTTGTATCTGAGGTTGTTTTCTTCTTTCTGACAGGTACCTGGTGAACCAAGGCTGTATTAAGCCGTTATGTGATCTTCTTGTGTGCCCTGACCCAAGGATTGTTACGGTCTGTTTAGAAGGACTAGAGAACATCTTGAAGGTTGGAGAATCTGAGAAGAACTTGGGGAACACTGGAGGAGTGAACGTCTATGCCCAATTGATTGATGAAGCTGAAGGATTAGATAAGATTGAAAACCTGCAGATCCATGACAACTCTGAGATTTATGAGAAGGCAGTGAAGATTCTTGAAACATATTGGTTGGAGGAACAGGATGAGATATTGGCTCCAGCTGATGCTTCCCAACCTGGGTTCCAATTTGGTGGTAGTGAACTCCAAGTTCCTTCTGGAGGATTTAACTTCAGTTGAAGGTGAGCTTCCTTCTTAGTAATCCAAGTGTCTATATTTTGTGCATGCATCAGAAAACAAATCTTGTCGCTGCTCTTTTTATAGGTTTGAATTAGTTCAGTGTTTTATAGTTTAGTGGATTCGGATTACATAAATCAGAAGATTGATGATTCAGTTCCTGCTGAAATCCAGTTTATCTTAAGAAAAAAAAGAATTATTATTAGCTATGAACTCCCCTATATGAATAACTCTCCAATTTCTACACATTAAAGTTCCCAAACTGTCCAAGTAAATATACTTGCATGCTTTTTTTTTCTTCAATTGTTGATGAAGAAACTAACTCTTTGAATTGATTAATGGGTTTAATTTAAAAAAAGAAATGATTAATGGACATTGAGTGATGAAGAAACTAACCCTTTTTTGTTTTTGCATTTTAATAACTTTTTTGGTAGATGATTGTTTAGGAAGATTGGACACTTGCTGAGTTTTCTTGCTTTAAAATATGACTAGGCATGTATGTACCGAAAAAATGACTGGGTGTGACGGCCATTGGTTTGCATGCCAAGAATGATTTCGGTTGTATTTTAAATCTTTTGTTGATTCGCATATGTAACAATCATCTATCGATGGGAATAGTGTGATAGTCTGAACTTCATCTAGTGAGTTCTGAGCCAACATACCATCTAAAGAATTCATTTATTGTTTCTCATCCAATTGATGACGTTTTCTTCTAAAACTCTTGTAGGGTTTTTCACTTGGTGATGTGATACAATTGAAGTTGAGGGCGACGGGATGTATGTGTTGGAGTCAGGTCGAGTGTCTCGTCGTCTTGTTTGGGTTCTGTCTGGTCCGATCTCGGTCGTGGTTGTGGTGCCGAGGTGGAGTTTTGGCTCCTTCTACGGTGGTCGAAAAAAGGAGCACTGGTTTTTGGAAGGAGACATTTACGGACCGAGTAATGTGGCCGATATAGTTTTGCTTTTTGCATCAAGAGTTTTTGCGGTGAGGAAAGGAGCAACCGGGGCCTTTACTGTCTTGAGCAGGGCCCCTATATGCAGTTTGGAGTGGTTTCTTATTTTATTTTATTTTTTCAAATTCTTTTGTAGTGTGTAGCAGTTTTGATGCGGTCAGTCCTGGTATTGTTGGGGCGGGCAGATCTTTTGTAATCCAAATCTATCTTGCCTGCTGCATAGCTGGGAGAAAGAAAAGTAAGAAGAAAATGGGTTTTGTCATGGGAGGATGATCCATTAATTACACTATTATTCTTGAAAAGTCAATTTGGGTTGTACTTCAAGTTTGTTCCTATTTTCAGGTCTCCCCCTCTCCTTCTCTCCCTTTCAATTGCAATTACCGTGTATCCAAACTCCAACGAAGAAAAGTTGCGGCTTCGACTCTGATACTGGAAAGGCATGAGTTTTTCGGGGGGGGAATAGGTGTTATGATCTATCTACCTACATTATCGACTCTGATATCTACCCACATGATCTATATCTGTTTGTTTTGAAGGAAAAGATGGGGAAAGAAAGGGTTATGAGTTGGAGTGTCGATGTTATTCAAAAATTCGATTTTGAATTCGAGGTTTGACATAATCGAATTGAATTTAAATAATTTTAATATTTAATCAGTCGAATTTGGATATTTTATTTGCATTTAATAGTTAATCAGACTCGGATTTAGTTATGATTTGATTTGATTTGATCGATTATTTAATTTTTATGTATAATATATAGAATATTTAAATGTTATAAAATTTTGATTCGATTGGATGGTCCATGTTAGCAAGTCTCTCCTTTGAGAGAACCTATTTATCTATTCTCTTTTTTTTTTTCATTTTTCTATTTCTTTTTTTGTTTTAAAAATATATAAAGGTAATCATTTGTTTATCTTGATTGGATTAATAAAGTTACACACTATTATAGAGAGAGACTTTTAGTTTTTCCAAGGCTTATAGGGTATTATTTTAATGCATGTTATTATTAGTAATAATAATAATATTTTTTTTTATAATTAATAGTATTTATTAATTAACAGTATTTTTAATAATTATTGTATTTTTAAATAATTACCAGTATTTATTCAATAATAATATTAAGTAATGCATTTATTAATTAATGAAAAGTAAGTTATATTTTATTAAAAATAGTATTAATAATTACTGTATTTATTAATTAACAGTATTAACTGTATTTTTAATTATTACAATATTTTTAATAATTACAGTATTATTAATTAATTAAAAGTATTTATTGAAATACTGAATTTATTAATTAATCATATTTTTAATTAAAATAGTACTTTTAATAAATACAACATTTTTAATAATTACAACATTCTTTTATAAACAATATTTTAATAATTACAATATTAACAATTAAGCATATTTTACAGTATTTTCAATAATTATAGTATTATTAATTATAATATTTATTAATTAACAGTGTTTATTAAATTATATTTGAAACTATAAGTATTGTAATTAAAAGTAATTATATTTAAATGAACAGAAATTAGCCAAGAAAATAACCAAAATTAAAGTATCAATAATTTTGTCATAATTACCAAACATCGATTAATATGATTTCTAATAAATATGAAAAATTACTAAAAATTAAAAAATTTAGCCATTAAAATTAATTTTTGAGAGAACCTATTTATCTATTTTCTCAAAATTTGCATTTTTCCTATTTTTTTTTTTAAATATAAAAATGTAATCATTACTTATCTTGATTAGATTAATAAAGTTGCACACTATTAGAGGGAGTCCTTGGGATTTTCTAAGATCTCTTATTTAATGCATGTTATTATTTCATTTAAGAGAGAGAGAGAGAGAGAGTAGTAATTATAATTACTGTATTTTAAAATTTACAGTCTTAATAATAATTATACTATTTTTAACAATTAACAGTATTTAGCATATTTATTAAAAATAATGTATTTATTCATTAATAGTATTTTTAATAATTATAGTATTTTTAAATAATTACCAGTGTTTATTGAAAAAAAACAGTATTAAATAATGTATTTATTTATTAATATAATGTAAGCTATAATTTATTAAAAACAGTATTAACATTTATAGTATTTATTAATTAACAGTAATTAAATAATTATGGTATTTTATTAATTAACAGTATTAAATGTACTTTTAATTAATACATTTATTAATTAATATAGTACTTTTAATAATTACAACATTTTTAATAATTATAGTATTTTAATTGATTAACATTATTTATTAAAAATAATGTATTTTTCATTAATAGTATTTTTAATAATTATAGTATTAATAACTAACCCTATTGTATAGTATTTTCAATAATTGCAGCATTGTTAATTACAGAATATATAAATTGATGAGGGCAGATTTGGCCCTCCAGTGAAATTGCGACAAGTTGTTACAGTTCAGCACAGGCTTAGCCTTGCCTATTCTTTGAGGAGGGGTGGTCGACCTCCTTGGGTGCCTAACCTTGGCACTCCTAGACCTTCATCCCCTTGCGGGGTGGTCCTGATTAACGGCTAGCATGGCTACCAGGGTTCCTCATGGGCGCACA
>NW_010729124.1:3718243-3768479 GCF_000365185.1 Nelumbo nucifera
GCCACCAGGGAGTTCGCCACCAAGCAGTTCTCCCCCAGGCAGTTCGCCACCAGGGAGCACCACCAGGCAGTTCGCCACCAAGCAGTTCGCCACTCGGCAGTTCGTCACCAAGTACCTCTCCACCAGGGAGCTCGCCACTGGGTAGTTCGCCACCAAGCAGTTCCTCACCAAGCAATTCTCCCCCAGGGAGTTCGCCACCAAGTAGCTCATCACCAAGGCACGTCACCACCGGGTTAAACAACGAGGTACTTAGCCAAAAAATTTATACATCACAAAAAATGGTACGTGACCAAAAACGGTTACATCATAAATTAATAGTGTTTATTAAAATACTGTAGTTATTAAAAATATTAATATTTTTATTAATTTGAAACTGTAAGTAATATAATTAAATTTTAATCTATAATTCAAAGTAATTATATTTAAATTAAATTTAAGCTATAAATAACAGAAATTACATTTGATGAACAGAAATTAGCCAAGAAAATAACCAAAAATAAAGTACCAATAATTTTGTCAAAATTACCAAAATTTTTCCAAGAAATTACAAAAAAATGATTAACATGATTTTTAATAAACATCCTAAATTATCAAAAGTTATATATATATCAGTAATCTTCAAGAAATGTAATTAGTTCATAGTGTATTTAATATACATTTGTTCTTTCGTATAAATTATAAATTATATAATTTAAATATTATAATCCTAGCCTATGATGATATTAGTTCATAGTGTTACAATGGAAAATAGAAAAAAAATGTGTTTACTATTTTGTGTTTCCATTATTTCACTTTCACTCAACAAAGCCTCTGCATCGTATGGGTCCCCGCTAGTTAAATTATTTAAATAATTTTATATATTTATATACTTTATATAAATAAAATATTTATTAATTACCTAAAATAATTAACTGTTTGAATTCAAATTAAACTGAATATTAGAATGCTTAATCAAATTTGAATTCAAATATTGATTTTCAATTCCGTCACATATCCAATCAAATTTGGATATTGCCTGATTCGATTCGATTCGTATTCGATCGGTTTAGACCCCTAGTTATGAACCAATCACTTGATCTTTTTCCTTAAACCAAACACAATGTAATCAACCAATGTATTTCTGGATATCATACCAAGGATGGTTTGGATTAATAGATAGGTTTTGATGCAAGGGGCTTAGTTCTTGTTTCGGAATTTTAATTTATATGTAACTGTTCATGAATGTTAGGTGAAAAAACACTTATTTCAAAGAGGGGTAATATGGATATTTTCAAAATAACATGTCAGGCCAAGACGCGCAAAAAAGTAAATAATCACTTAAAAGTAAGTTCAAAAATTGGGTTTTTTTTTTTTCATTACCAATACCAATTACCATATATTCTAGCTTATTTCTCAAATATAAATAAGTGACTACTTATTTGAATAAAGATAAGCACTCCCAAATATGGACTTAATTTTAGCACTCAGTGCACCAAACAAACAAACCCAATCAGATTTCTGTACTCTTACATGGATGGGCTATTGTCATTACTCATTGTTTAGGCCATCTTCTCTCAACGTAAATGATGAATAAATGATGTAGAGTAAAAAAAAAAAACTATATATTAAAAGAATAATAGAACGTCTAGCGCTATGTTTGTTTGAAGGAAAAAGTAGGGAAAGAAAAGGAAATGAAACTTTTACAAATCAAACATAGCCTAAAATTTTAAAATTTCACTACTATCATTTTGATTTACCAAACCTAGTCAACCCTAACTCTAACCCAACCCAACCTTTGGGCTCGGGTTGGTTCAATCTAACTTTTCTCATCTTTTTGAAATATCATAAAATGTTTCGAATTGTCTTAATTTTTGACCTAGAGACCTACTCTGAGCTTTTATGACCGGTGGCTGATCATATTTTTATTTGTTGGTATTTACTTCTTTGATGTTTTTATTATTATTTTAGTATAGAAGTGAAAAAAAGGGAACGTTTCAAATGATTAAAGCAATGTTTTAAAAAATGATCTGAAATTAGAATCGTTTGGGCCACTGGTTTCTGGCTTGATAGTTTAATCATCCAGTCTGAATGGATGGTCTATTCTGACAAAATAAATTAAAAAATGGCAAAAAACCGTTGAATAAATTGAACGGATTGATGGTTCAATCACGCAGGTCAATGGTTCGTTGACTGATTCAATAATTTTTGGTTAGTGACCAAGTTTGAGGTAAAACGGAACCGATTGTTTAGACAGTTCCCAGGCCGGATGGTCAAATCGTCCAGGTCAATGACGCTTCAACAACCATGGATTAAAATCTATTATGAATTATAACAGATCTTCCATTTATATAAAAAAAATGTTAAATTGAAAACCTAAAATCATGAAATTAATAATAATAAAACATAATATTATGGAACGAAAAACACTAACGACTTGTCATTATTGTTGGGGCTTAAGAGTTAAAAAGCATTGATATGATTGTGTGTATCACGTAACAGGATAATAATACATATGTACAATACCAGAGTGAGGTTCGGGTTGCCAAGGGACCACTCGATCCCAACCCAATGTGAAATCGGGTTGCAAAGTCTAATCCCAACCCGGCCCAAGTTGCAGTCCTACACATAATGAGATGCGAAGGTCTGAAACTGATGGAGGGCCTATTCTTGACGGTGGAAAATGGATAATCAATAAAAATTTGGTCTATTTCGAATCTTTCCGGAGTCAATCACCTGCTCACAGAGAGGTAGAGAAGTAGACAAATGGAGGCCCAAATACCAACCTGCCAAGTAGGCTTACAACTTGGGTGGGCTCACGAATCTATGGGCTCGGCCCAAGGACCCGTTCCTAAAACAGTGTAAAATGTCAATTCGGATACCCAATACGTACGACTCTCTAATCTCTCAAGTTTCAAGCCTGTGGTGTAATCAAGTCATAATGCCTAATATATTCTTGATCGACGGTAACTAAATACTTTTAGAGTTGACCTCTAACCTCCATTAGGCTGTGTTTGATTATAATATAAATAAATTTGCATTGATGCAAAACTAAGGCAGTGTAAATGATTTGAGTGTAAAATCTGATCTATTTTTGTTTCAAAATTTAATTTATTTTGTTTGATTGCAGTATAAAAGAAGTAAATTATGACATGAAACGGAATAATGTAAAATCCAAAACAAAATTAAACAATAATTTACAATTGCACCCATGCAGCAAATAAATTTGCACTATAACCAAACACAGCCTTAGTCTTTAGTCTTCACTGCCAGGAATTACGTCACTAAGCGGAGCCCCGCTACCTCCGGATCGGTTGACGAAAAACAAACGTACGTATGAATCTGCGGTTTTCATGGCGAAATATGGTCACTTCCACCTTATAAAAATATCAGTTTCCTTCCATATTTCCAACATTTCTTTTTCCACAACAGAGACAGAGTTCAGACTGATCCCTCTTCGTTTTCTTTCTGTCTTTTATCTTTTCGTTTTCGTTTTTAATACTTGGCATTGCTATCATTATAACGTCATTCTTTTTCCCTCTTCCTTCCGGCGGACTACGGGTATCAGACACTGGTAGTAAATTTGTGGCATCAGTCTATCATTCTGGAAGAACATTTTCCGGCTGCCGATTTCTAACGAGGTGTGTTAAAGTTGTCGTATCAGTCTCGCTCTCTCTTTCGATGGTCGTTAACGACATTCTTTTTCCCTCTGTTCTATACTTTAGTTTTCTTTCTGGGCTTCAGTCCATCCAAATCGGCATTCCATGGATATGTTGACAATGTGATCCTTTTTGCTATTTAGTTACCATTTAATTCATTGGTTAATTTAGTTCCTTATTACTTGCACAAACTTGTATAAATGAAATAATTCTTCTCTTTTTAATGTTTTTGAAGTGGTATTTCTTGATGATTTGCAGTGTAACTGTAATATGCTTTGTTATGCTCTGAATATATGGTTAACATGGACCGAGGTAAACTACTGGGTTATTAAAACAGTTACCATAATAGCAAATCGCCATTGTCCTATATTTGTCTTTCTTGTATAGTGGATCAAGTAATCTGTACTAATCTGAATGCAGTCCAGACGGCTAAGAGGGGTACAAATCTCCATATGAATCAGTAACATTCAAGGATTTTCTCCAGTTGGGTCTTCTTGATTTTGAGTTCACCAATCATTTGCATTCATTTTCATGATTGACATGAACGCAAATTCTTCTCTCTTGCTTATGTCTCTTCCGATTACTTAAATTGACTATGTATGGGATTTTGGTGCTTGATATAGACTCTGATATTCTACATTTAGTTCCTGACTATCTATATCACAATATGAATGTTCATCCAACCGCATTTTAGTGCGAAACTTAATTATGGTTAGTTCCTCAGATAGTAGTTGCAAATATTTGATATTAGTTCGCAATGAAGGTACTTCCGCAAAGTATATATCTTCTAGTTGAGGGTTTTCCTGAATTTTTCTGAATTGTGGATCAAACATGTTTATCCATTAACCTGCTTTGTTGACACAGTTATCCATATTGGGTGCAGGCTTTGCAAACATGGCAGATTGGCCTCGTCAACCATCTGTTACTCAGAAATTTGGTAGTCAGATCCTTCTTCGTTCCTGCAATTCCCAACATGTGCAGGCTCGAAACTGTAGCTTTTACAAGCCTTCCCATGAAAGGACACAAGCTTTCTCTATGCCCACCTCGAAGTCACCTGTATTTGTCCAAGCACCTTCTGAGAAAGGCCCCAGCGCATTCGTCGTTGATTTCCTGATGGGTGGAGTCTCTGCTGCTGTATCAAAAACTGCTGCTGCTCCTATTGAACGAGTAAAACTTTTGATTCAGAACCAAGACGAAATGATCAAGGCTGGTAGACTAACTGAACCCTACAAAGGAATTGGTGATTGTTTTGCTCGTACGATCAAGGATGAGGGATTTATCTCATTGTGGAGAGGGAACACCGCCAATGTCATTCGTTACTTCCCTACTCAGGTTTGTCTTTTCTGTACACTATCGTCTCCTTTGGATTTTTTTGTTCACCTCTGTTGTTTCAATCTTCCTCACTTTGTGTCATTTCTTTGATTATTCCTTAAAGAATGATCTCTTGGGCCTCTGTTCTGTAATCATGACAATTTGGTATGTGTCGAACCAGGCATTAAACTTTGCATTCAAGGATTACTTCAAGCGTATGTTTAACTTCAAGAAGGATAGAGATGGATACTGGAAATGGTTTGCGGGAAATTTGGCGTCAGGGGGTGCTGCTGGTGCTTCTTCCCTGTTCTTTGTTTACTCCCTGGACTACGCCCGAACCCGTCTGGCCAACGATGCAAAGGCAGCAAAGAAGGGAGGAGAGAGGCAATTCAATGGTTTGGTTGATGTGTACAGGAAAACTCTACAGACCGACGGAATAGCTGGACTCTACCGTGGGTTCAATATTTCGTGCGTCGGAATCATAGTCTACCGGGGTCTCTACTTTGGAATGTACGACTCTCTCAAGCCTGTGATTCTCGTTGGGAAGCTGCAGGTTTGTGAGTTGCTCATATTATCGATCGTTGGCTTAGAATGAGTTACATTACATCATGCATTATTAATTGGGAAATGGGTATCTATATATATCTCACAGTGAGTCTCTCTCTCCGGTGGTTTCAGGATAGCTTCTTTGCGAGCTTTGCGCTGGGTTGGGTGATCACAAACGGAGCCGGGCTTGCATCCTATCCAATCGACACAGTGCGTAGAAGAATGATGATGACATCCGGTGAAGCTGTCAAGTACAAGAGTTCAATGGATGCGTTTTCTCAGATCCTACAGAACGAAGGGATGAAATCATTGTTCAAGGGTGCAGGCGCAAACATCCTACGTGCGGTTGCCGGTGCCGGCGTGCTTGCCGGATATGACAAGTTACAGATGATCGTATTCGGGAAGAAGTATGGATCTGGTGGCGGTTAATTAATCTTTGGCATCCATAATGTTCACTTCATATCATTCTTCATTGTTAACTGAAGAAAAAACCTACTCTTAAATAATTAAATGTCAAGGAGGGTGGAGTCTCCTGTTAATATTTCTGGGATTTTTATCTCCATATATCTTTTCAAGGAGTTGTGGTATTCTCTCTAGCTACTACTGGTAATTGATGAGTCCATGAAGAATGAGTTTTGACTGAGTGATAGCGTAATAAGATGTTTTTTTTTTTTTTTTTTTCATCTTGCTCTTAGACATATTAGAGGACACAGAATCTCCATTGGAACTCACTGCAACACCAACTCTGAATCTATGCCCTTGGGCAAAATGTTTTTGACACCTGAAAAATGAATAGTAAGATACAGGTAGCGAGAGCCAAGCATTGGAAGCCCAACAAATGCGTCTATCAAGTTATCTACTACACTCCAAGTAACAGACCAAAGAGATGAGAAAAGAGTCATAGGGATTGAAATAGTTGTAGCTCCCTTTGGATAATTAACAGACATTCCCACCATTGATGAACAGGGTGGGTTTGAATCTAAAAACATTGATGATTGAACCGAACTTGGATCCATAGATTCAAGTACGTACCTTTTGGAATTAGGTCCAATTCCAAACTTAATTAGTAGCTAGCTAGATGTACACGGTAAAAACTCAAGTTTAGGAATGTTGGATTTATAGAAAGAAACAAGCGAATCCAGTACAGTTTTTCTCTTATTGTTTACCTCATTATCAGTATGCATCCAATACCGTTTGAGACTTTGAGTTTCAGGTTTTTTCCAGTAGTATTTTACCAATCTCCACAAACCAAATAGTTCCAATCATGTATTGATATTGGATCTAGAGCAACCTGTGTTGTAACTTGTAACCCAGATCAGGCCTGACAAGACCGAAACTTATGCATGAAATAGTGTCGTGGGTCTCAGTTACAAAGGATGATTGAGTTTCATTCTGTGAGGAAACCATTCTCTGGATTTCTTATTGGAAACGACAATTTTCACTTGAAGATGATGAATCTCAATTCTGATTCACAGAGAGGGCACTTACCACCGCAAACGGGGGCGTGCCGGTCTTTACTTGCAACAAAAAGGGTCCGATAATCTGTCATTGTTTTCTACTTTTCTATATCAATTCAAATGCCCAATGAACCTCTTTGCATTGTTGGTTATCAAACGAAATGGATGCATATGGGTCTGATAATCCGGTCCCCATTTGTATTCATCTAAACCACGGTGCCTGATTGATTTCCACCGCTACCAGACGGAAGGAATACAAATACAAATATATACAGTACAAATTTATACAAAATAATACAAAATATAAGGTTTTGTGCTCTATATATTTGTATTTGTACTCCTTCCAAATGGAGGATTTACTTTTGCATAACATATTTATATTTACACTCCCCTCAAAAAGAGATAATACAAAAGAAAGGATGCAAATTTTCACATATCAACGCATATATAAGTTCAACAGGTTATACAAAGATAACTAATACAGTAAAAAGAAAAATGGAAGATAGGAGGCTAGGAGCAGAGCTTGACAAAGGTGGTAGTACATTGCCTCAACACCTGTATGGTGTGTACCCTTCCATGTGCAGTTGTTATATATTGAATCAAAACACTCTTTTTAAGAAGTAAATTGTCCACGTGGTTCATGTTGGCACATTTTCTGCTCTTTTACTAAGGCTGTGTTTGTTTGCAATGCAAATAAATTTGTACTGATGCAAAATCATGATAATGCAAATGATTTAAGTGTAAATTCTGACTTATTTTTGTTTCAAATTTTAGCTTTTTTTTTTTTTTTTGAATTCAGTACAAATGAAGTAAATTAAGACATTAAGCAGAATAAAGTAAAATCCAAAACAAAATTACTAGAATTTACATTTTTTACATTTGCACCCCATGCATTTGTACTAGTGCAAATTACTGCAACCAATACATAAAAATACCAAATATCTTCTATTTCAAAAATTAAAGAAAACAAAAATTGCAAAGGGCATTTTCACAGGTTTAAAGATTTATGCATTATCTTCAGTAACCCTATTTTGAACCCAATTTCCACTGTAAGTCTGTATCATTAGCTTATTATAAATGTTGCTGCTTTTCATTAGGCTTAGTTTGGAAAAAGTACAAATACAAATATGTAGAGTGTAAAACCTTATATTTTGTATTATTTTGCATACATTTACACTGTACATATTTGTATTCGTAATCTTACCAAACTGAGCCTTAATACTTTGAGAAATCTTCCTTTTTTTGCCTATTGGATCTGAAACTGTCGTCCTTCTACATTCCAATGTTGCTGGGTTAGTCTTCTTCCCCACTTCATCTGTGTTAATAACTCTTTATATGGGTTGACAAACCACTAACCATTGGATGGAGTTTTAAGCAGGGTGCAACTTGGGCGGGCCCAATTTGAGCCCGAAAACATCTTCACATTGTTGCATGGCTGGGCTTGGATTTTTAGTCCGCGCACTGGGCCTAGGCTCAAAACCTTGGTTTTATTTTTTATCTTTTGGGTTGGATTCAAGACTAACCCGCCCAATCCTTAGGTGGCTCGAGCCTGGTTCAAACCTAGCCCGACCTTAGTATAACCTGAAACCAGCCTAATTAGACACACATACACACAGATACATTCGGCCTGACAGGCCCATTTGAGTCCAATTTAGCAACCCAATCCCGGCCTAGGCCCAATTTGAATATCACCATTTTCAGTTTTGGCTGGGCAGGGGCTGGAAAGATCGGGCTTGACCTTGGGCCTGGTGGAGGCTCAGGCCTTAGGCCCATTAAGTTGAGTAATTTATTATCTAGGTTATCATAATATATTAGTATATGATCCAAAGCTTATCATTATAATTTAAATTTTATAAATATTACCTTTTACATTGCTTATTATACAGATCCAAATATTAAAATTAAAACAAATGATCGAATGGCTTAAGTAACTCAATGGTCAAGTGAGACCATGGCCTTTGTAACCATGAGTTTTTGGGTTCAAATCTTCACCTCCTCAAAAGAATTTTGGGGTTTATTTCAAGGCAAGTTCAGTTCCACCAAGGCTAGTCAAGGCCAATTCATATGATTGGTTCGAGTAAGGTAAATCCCTAGAACCTGAAACCAGCCTATGGTTGGTAAATGGGTGTATTGTAGTTCAATCAATGCCTACTCTGCCTAATTGCCATCTTGATTTTGACCCCTCTTCCTAAGTCTTATTTCTCTTCACTTTGGGTCCACCTAGTTGTATATGGTTTGACCCAATGTTTTAGAAAACGACCCGGTAATAGAACTGTTATGGCCACCGACTTTTGGGTTGATGGTTCAACCGTCTGATCCAAATGGACAGACCATTTTGACTAAATAAATTAAAAAATAAAAAATAATTAAAATTTAAAAATGACAAAAAACAATTGAACGAGTTGATGGTTCAACCGCCCAAGTCAATAATTCGTTGATCGATTCAATGGTTTTTGGTCAAAGATCGGGTTTGGGGTAAAACGAAATCGATTGCCTGGATGATTCCCAAACAGAACGATCCGATCGTCCGGATCAACGACAGTTCAAAAACCATGATTTGATCCCCCAGTCCCCCACTTTCAATTTTTGACATCCATTGACCTCTTATTCTTTGCTAAGAATACATTTTTAGTAACCAGGATTAGTTTACTTGCCTTATGAATCTCTATATAATTTAGGGCAGCATGAATTATTTATTTATTATGATGCTAAGGAAATTATGCCAAACATTGCTTTCATAAAACAAAACACATTGACTATATAATATATAATATATTCTTCCTTGTTTGGTGTCTTCTTCTTTTTTTTTTTTTCAAAAGTGAAAGCAGAATGACTATTTTATACTTTTTGATTTCAATAGTGGGTTGATATTGTTTTTTATGAAGTCCGATTGGATGGATGTTAGTCAACCCAAGGCCTGGCTTGAATAAGCTAGGGATAAATAATATATACCCAATATTATGTATTATTTATTGATATTTCTATGCAGTATGCAGTACACACCTCATCTCTTATGTTGTACCTCTCATCTTAATTTAATCATAAACCATGCTAAATCTCAACTCTTTTATAGATATTTCATCCGTTACAAAGTATATCACTCAAAAACCAATTTCCCTTCATATGGTTCTATCATGGATTGGACCAGAAATATGAATTTGGGATGGGTACCTTGCGTCGAGTAATTTAAGCCTAATGTTTGAGTCCAGGCTTGGGGATAGGCTGATAATGAGCTAGAAGGGCCTTGCCTGATTGATGCCCAAGCCCATTTAAAATTGGGCTGATTGCAACTACAGGAACTTTACAAGTTATTTGGTCCATTGCCCACATAAATGGTACCTTATTGCAAGCCAAACTCATGCATGCATGCATGCATTGTCCATTTTAGGGGTGTAATCGAGCTGAGTCCAGTTGAGTTTTAGGAGGTTAGAGCTCTAACTGAACTCAAAAACTTTAAACATGAAACTTGACTCTAGTTGATGCTCGGAAACTATTTAGTTCGATTTGGCTCGAATCAATTATTAATAAATTTTTATTATAAATTATAAATAAATCAATGTTATAAATAAAAATATGTTATGAAGCCTAATTATAAATTTATTTATTTACATCATAAATAAATTTATATATTATATTAGAAATAAAAATATATTAAAGAAATAGTATTTTATTAGAAGCTTTATTAAACTTGCAAGTTACTTTTTAAGCCGAGTTTGAGTATTTAGTGAGCCGAGCCCGAATAGCTTATGAATTGGCACGGCTCACTGACACCCTTAATCCATTTGATCAAATATCAACGGTGATGATTTTTTTGATATGACTTGGACACAACCATTCTCTTTCCTCGCCCAAAGTTTCTCTTGTAGCTGAAGTTATCATCGAATGAATGAATGAACGAATTAACGAGGGTAGGTAAGTAGAAGGGCCTATTGGTGCTCAGCTGCATCTCTACTCACACCTGACGAGGTTTTTTTTTTTTTTAAAGTAGAACTTTCTACAGAACACCCTCCCTAGTCCCTTTTGCTGCATTATTTAAAGCATTAAAAACCAATATGGTGTAACCCCATCAAATGGAACGCATTAAAAAAAATCACTTATCAAAAGCAATTAATTGGGGTTTTGACATTGTGAGTGGTTTTGTTTTTCTAAACATAAACAACTGTCATTTCAGCAAAAACAATTGTAACCGTTGATGTTGTAGAAAATGAAGTTATGATTTTAGTATTATACATGCATGGCACACCAGAGGTCCCTGATTGGAGACACAAGGCTACATCGAATTGGATAATTTAAAATTGAAATATGGAAAACAACTATAAACAAATGGACTGAACGCCTCATAACAAATCTATATCTCCACTCTTGTATATTAATATAAGAGAAGTTTCAACTTGCTTTATTGAAGTCTTATTTTAATGCCTCGTTGTAATGGGGTTCTATCAAAGTTTCAAGATCTTTTATGATTTTACCGAATGAAAAATATATTAAAAATAAAATTCAGACTTTAGAGCAGTTGTCTCTTCTAAGAATGGCAATCGAGTGGGTTTTGGATGGGGACCATACTCCCTTTTCTTAATTTTAATTTTGAAACCAATTTCCATTCCTGACCCTGATCTCTGCCATGAATAAAAATAACCCTTTTATACATAAACATGTTCCCATCTCAATTCACATTCGCGCCCCACAAACACCTAGAGGTGTAAAGTGTGCCGTGCTATGGGTTGGGTTGGCCTATGGGCCGAACCTTGGGCTACGTCAGGCTGTGCATCGGGCCAAAGTTATTTATTTAAAAAACATGATAAAAAACTTAAAATTTTAATTTTATATAAATTTTGTATATAAAATTGCTTATATATAATAATTAAATAAATTAGTATAATAAAATTTAAAAAATATTTATTTTATTAATATATTATATACTATATATTATTATATAATTATAATTTATATAAATATTTATAAAAAATATATAAATAATATATATAGGTCGTGTCAGCCCGTGGACCTAAAACACCAGACCCAGCACGGCCCGCATGATCGAACCAGGCCTAGCACAGCCTACGGACCGTCATGCCGGGCCATGCCAAGCCAATCCAAGTTCATGCTGTGCCATGCCTAGCTGATCCAAGTTCATGCCGGACACGGCCTGATTTACATCTCTACAAACACCCCATAACATATCCCAAATCCCAACTGTGTATTGGTAACATCTTCCTCTGAATTTCTAAAAATCTTAAATTAAAATGATTTTTAAAATAAATTTATTTAAAATAAGAGATTTTTTAAAACATTAAAATATTTTGATATATAATATAAATAATATTATATATGTATATATTTGATAAATAACCGGGGCAGGTTAGGGCAATACAGGTCACTCCCCATCCCATCCCTGGCTGGGTATTGTATCACTATCAATCCCCATCCCGTCCCAGTCCCCATCAAGGCATCTCCTCCCGAACCTCAACTGGTTAATATCGGGGGGAACGGGAAAAATTGCCATCTCTACTGATGTTCTCTTTGAATTTTGAAACACTGACTTCTTTTCCTACCTTTTTATTCCTTCCTTTCAGCTATATAACTAAAATGAAGAGTTCAGATTTCATTTCAGGTGGCCCCAGAGAACAAACAAACATGAATTTCCTTCACAAATCACAATTCAGATTAGTGGTTCATATTAGTCCATGAATGGTGATATGGGTGGGTAGTTCTGGCCCATGTAGTAAGTAGCAACTGTCACTACCTACATGAATACTGAGAAGAAGAAACAAGGATAAATACTGGTTCATGAAGGGGAGAATGAGCCAAAACCAGAACCTACCAAAAAAGGAGAACGTGTGTAAAATGGAAACGATAATACCTAAAAACGTTCTATCAAAATCGAAGTTACAATTACGAATACTTAAAAATGTCGTAATATTTAATATATATGTAGGTTCCACCTAGCTTCCTCCTCACACTTGTACTCTGCATGTCGTTTGTTTATACGGGCATTTCCTGATTGCAGCGAAGCCGCTACAGTTGGCCGGCTCTGCTTAGATTAATGGTGCTACTCCAGTGTCAAAAAAACCAGAGGGAACAGACTACTGGGTAATGGGTACTCGCCTATACGAACCAACAGGGATGCCTCTACCGGTTTGTCGAGATCCGAATTTTTCATTCTTCATAAAATTCACAATTCGGATAAGCGAGCCACGACTCACATCACAAGGCCACTTGAGGCCAAGATGTGTCATGTACATTTTTATTTTTTTGTTAATTTTGTTCTTCATCTCTCTCTCTCTCTCTCTCGCAATTTACTTTACAGTAAAGTCTGTTATCTGTAATCCATCAAAGGAAATTCAGGAAATAATTCTCCTTATTATATATAGTTGTATGCATTATTAATACCAGGACATTCAATAAATACAGCGCAGGCTTCCAAGTAAACCCATCAAGAAAAAAATGCGGAACCCTCTCTCCCTCAGTGACGAAGATGAGAACGAGTCTTCAAAGTTGCCCTTCTGCTGGTGGAGATCGGTCGAGCACTTCAACGACCAGGGCCAGCTCAAGCTCGATCTCTCCAACCTCTCCAACCTCACTCCCAGGGTCAAAGTCCTCAGAGAAATGGAAAGGCTCGCTCTGATAGCTCCTGAGGGTCTCGACGACCTCCGACATAAGCTTATTACCTACCGGGCTGGCGATTTTTGGCTACCCACCGGCGGAATCAAGAAGGAAGACATGGATATTCCACCCATTGTCACGATACTCTTGGTGGGTTTCTCTGGTTCGGGGAAAAGTTCCCTCGTGAACCTAATGTATAGCGTTCTGGGTCGGTCTGGACTGATCCCTTTTGCTCAGACCTCCGGTAAGCTTTACGGTAGTGAAATTGGGTCTCCTTTTGGGCTCTCCTCTTTGGTTTGTACCACGTGTTTGATGTTTCTATCATTATCTGTTCTTTCTTGCTAGGGAACTCTTCCAACTACACGACTATGTTCATGGAAGAACACAACGTGCTGAGGTCGCTGCGAAGTGGGTTTTGCGTTTATGATTCGAGGGGTTTGGATTACAACCGGGTGGAAGAGAGTCTGGAGGGGTTGTCGGGGTGGCTAGTTAATGGGGTTCACCATCACCAGCTGTGTTTCAGATCAGGAGACGAGGCGTCGAAGCCATTAGTTGGTTCCGTGCCATCGTCGTCGTCCTTGTCCAAGTTCAGCTGGAGAAAAGTGAACTGTGTGGTGGTAGTGGCAAACATTGCAGAGATCTACCAAGCGTTGAAGAAAGGGGACGCAAAGCCAATGGAAGCGACAAAAGCTCTCTTCAACTGTCCTGCTATAAGGAAATGCAGTAAGTTCCCTTCTCATTTTCTTCTCCTAGGCATATTGTCGAATACCTACCTGGCCTTCTGTTTGGGATCAGGTCAGAGTCTTTTCTTGAAAATAAGACACCATTTGATTTTCATTCGGTGAAGCACCTCGTGAGAACCAGACACCAGTTATTATATGATGATCACCACTACCATCATAATGATATAATAGGGATATTCTGCTCCAGAAAGCCTGTCTTTTACTCAAGTGGGATGATTTCAAACAGATGGAACCTGGCAGAGCCAAGAAGGGCCAATGGCTCACTAGTACTGGGGAATCAGGGGCCGAGCATAACATAGGGAATAGAGATAGTGAAGTCAAGGAAGAATTGTTCATGTTCACTTGTTCAGGCACTGGGCTGGGCAGGGTAGGGCCACTAGGGTCCTTTTATCAGAGGCTGCTATCATCTTCATCTTTGGGATTCCACCATCCTTTTTATCACTTTTCTTTTTAGTACAGTTGACATACCCTTCTTCATCATTATGAT
Organism: Nelumbo nucifera; assembly: GCF_000365185.1. The sequence continues at coordinate 3,733,026 of NW_010729124.1, forward strand.
ATCATAAGAACTAACTTCTTACCCAAACGAGAACAAAGAAAAAGCTAAATATCACATATTGGCCCCAGTGATGCAGTAGTAGAATCTATCTATCTAGCACTACAATGGGATTGTTTAAAAGACTTAAAAGGTTAAGTTGTGGTTAATAAGCATCGATTATTTAATAGGGTGCTTAGGAGTTTTAATCACATTAAATATATTAATTCACATGGGATGTTGATATAGCATTCAACATAGACTTTCTCTTAGATTATTAGTCAATGCATTCAATTGTCAGATAATTAAAGATTATATTGCTTAATTAGGAAGAAAAGGGGCCCTTCTCCATCTTTGAATTTAATTATTTCACTTGAGTTAAGCATTGGCCTTTCTCTTATCCCTTTTGGAGTTTGGCCTGCACAACACCATTGTGAAGTATAGTTGTAGCTTGTGTTCTCTCTCTCTTTCTCTCTCTCTCTCTCTCTCATTTGCATCTCTTTTCCATTCTTAGTTCTCTCCTCAACTTTGAATTCGGGTCTTGGGAGGGGTAGATTGGACATAGACCAAATGTTTAGCAATGCACCAAGTATTAGGTACTATCATTCTGTGATTTAAATTGTTTGGCCTCCTCAAACGTCTACAAAATAAAACTGTTTGCCTCAATAAACTGGTTCTTCTCATGGTAGATCAGGCTTATCCATTTGCTGATATAAAACATCTGTTTAGGGATGACAATGGGTTGGGTTTGGTACAGTTTCATTAAGCCCGAATTGGACCCAACCCGTGCTCAATCAAGCCTATATATACATATATTGCAATGCAGCAGCAATTCCAGTAGGTTGGGTTTAGCATGACCATACTGGATTTCCTGCCCACTGCTCTCTACTCGCCGTGAATTGCAGTCACATCGCCATCTTGAATTGTGAGATGTGTGGCTGCAATTCACGGCGGGTAGAAAAAGTGAGTAAGAAATCTGGGTTCTTAGCACAACGGGTTCATCTCACCCAAAACCCAATTAACAATGACTCAATCCTAACCCAATAGGGTCAGGTCAGTGCATATTTACCATTTAACCCAACTCACTGACATCCCTACGTCTGCCCAAGTAAATTCAGGTGGGGTCTGAAAGTGCCTCTGTTAAGAGGTAACATATTGACCACTTAATTAGTCTTAATTAAGAGGTTATTTGGACAAATAACCCTTCAGCAATATTATTATATAATATTATATTATTTATGATAGGGCAAAATAAGAGAAGAGAGAACCACCCTGTACTTTGGGGGTACTTACACTTAAGGTCGAAAACTTTCATTTGCAACAGAGTGCTACCATGTACTTTTAGATTCCAACGCTATGCTCATGCTTTTAGCATTTCAATGAGATTTTTTTGCCCTCTCATTTATTACAAATACAAATATGTACAGTACATATTTGTATTTCAGTTTGGAAAGAGTACTAATACAAATATGTACGGTACAAATACATATAATACAAATTCCTTCCAAACTGAGCCTAAGTTTTTAAATTTAAAATTTAGGTTTTTTTTTTTTTCGCTTCAAAAAATTTGGGTATTTGAGATGCAACAAAGGAGACAACAAAAATGGTCTCATAAAGTTCAAAATTGACAAAATGCTAACTAGCATTCTGTTAGGAATCTGAAGTTGCTTTTGTTGCAAATGAAAGTTTGGGGACCTAAGTGTCACTACCCCTAAAAAGGACATGGTAGTTTTGTGTATTTTGCCCTTTATAATAACATAATATTTTTACGATTTATGTTATATATTAAAGGGTTAAAACTACAAATCAGGATTTTTTTTGAGGTTCTAATATTCTGAATGTCAAGCACTTCCACCACACTTAGAACTCAATAAATTTAGAGAAGTTATTTTCGATCATTTAAATTTAAAAACTGCTTTTAGAGCTTTCATGCTTTTCAGAAATCAGAGTTGGGGTTATTGATCAAACACCACCCCAAACTTATTCTGGAATCAAGTGCCAACCCAACACCTCAGTGGGTGGTTAACTATTTTGAAGTTTATGCATATGCATGCTCACAAATTGAGTTTTATGTATTCCCTACATAAGTGGATTGGCTGCTTGCTCTTTTTGTAATTCGATCTTGCTCTTTAATTTGTTGAGAGATAGTTAACAACCCACCTCAGTTATCCTTGTTTGTTGCAATTATCTCTAATTGTAAGAGTAATTGTTTGCAGATGAAAACCCCATCCTGATATTTACGCATGGCGACAAGCTATCTTCAGATGAGAGAATCGATGGCCGGCTGAAGGTCTCCAAGTTTCTGGGTATATCAGAGACGTCGGGGGAGTATGACGTTGTATGCCTGACCGAACATGGGTTGCTTCCAGATGAGTCGGACCCCGTCACTGCTTATGCATTGACAGAGGCCATATATAGGGCACTGATCCAGTCGGACAGGAGCCATCCTCCCAAGATAAGATTTAAGGACTGGGTGGTGATGTTAGTAACTTGGCTTCTGTGCTGCATCGCCGCATTCTTCGCTTTCCTCGCTGATTTCTTCTCCAAACTAGGTCGCAAGGATAAAAAACTTAAGCTGTGAAAACTGAAAAGTGAGACAACACACGTTTATCTATCTATCTTTTTCTTTTCTACAGTTCTTACCCCCTGTGTACTGGGTAGTGTAGGGGGAATGTGTATGTTTTTTCTTTTACAGGGGATGAAAAAAATGTGGGTGTTTGTATATAGATGATAGAATAATGTATTAATATTTGTCGGGATCTATTTGTCCGGACTCATACTGTTCGTCTGTAAGCTACCGGCCGGCTTCACTCGATGGCGTGATTGGAGTCGTCCTCACTCCGCATGGCGCAGCGCAGTACAGATGGTCCATGCATGGAGCCACTCTCTCTCTATCTATCTGGTACGCCAGCTTCGTTATCCTGTTTCTAGTGGTACCTATGTTCGGCGTATTCTCAATTCACTAGTTCAAAAGTTGGATGGATGGTCCCCATATATGAATTAATATGTCATCAGGCTCTCTCTGGGCGTAGCTTTCTACCTTTCTTCATCTTTATCTTTATGCAGCAATAAGAATGTCTTAGGGCTCCAAAAGAAAAATTTTAAGCTAGCTAGTTTATTTAATTCTTTTAATGTACTAAATGTCTGAATGTTTGTCCATTTCTGCCTTTAAAATGTTTGCATTTTTCATTGATATATGCATGTCATAAGAAGAATTGATTTAGTTAAATGGATTAAAAGAGCAAGGAGCAGATCAAGGACATGAACAAAACTGTGAAAGTAGTAAGCAATACCAATACTTTAGCAATAGAATGACATTAAAAAGGCTAAATGGAATTCATGTAGCCAACCCCATATAGTTGGGATAGAGCTTAGATGATCATGACGATGATGGCATAAAGGTGCATTCCGTTATATAAAAAGGAAAGAAATTTGTTCAAATTATCTCGGCTCTATTTGTTTTCGGTGCAAAATTTTCTAATGGGATTAAATTTTGCCATTATGGTTTTAGTTTGACTTTATTGTTGATTCACGAGAATTAGGGGTCTGGAATTCCAATTCCAACCATTTGGTTGGGTGGAATCAGAATCCCATTTTTATTTCTGCTTGAATGGTATTCTCCCATTTGAAGATATAGTCATTTTCTGCTTCTCCTATTTGAGGGAATGAAATCCTATTCTTGTTGATTTCAATTTTCATTCTCATTCCTGTCTGAACTAAATAAGACTGGAAATAAACTATTCCGAATTCGATTACAAACCAAACAGACCTTTATTTATTTATTATTAATAAAATGGGGACTAAAATAATGTGGTCTACGCTTAATACCAAAAAGAAAGATGAATGTTGAAGGAAGATTGTTTATTTAGAGAAGCAAAATAAGAAATAAAATTATCTCGATTTTAAATGTGAAAGAATAAAAGCAGGATGAAGGTAGTGCTTTTGCACAAGGATGATCCGATTTTGGTCCATGTGGGAGCATTTTGTGGGTTGATCCAAAGTCTTTAAATAGGGTCCTAACCCTCTTTTTACTTTGGGTGCAAAATTGAGTACCTAATACGAACGAAGAATTTGAATGAAAAATTGACACAACAGCATCAGATCTGTGCAGATCTGTACTCACAGATCAGCCGTTCGAACTTTAAGAAGACCAACCCAGTTCTGCCCAAACTGCACATCTAATCTTTTTGATTACCGATTAGAAGAAGCTGCATACTTAATAATCTACCACTAGAATTCTACAAATGGTGCATAAATTAAATGTGAAAATTATTTAATCTTTCTCACTTATAATTGTACCATTTAGGTAAGATCTATTTAAATTGCTGATCATCCCGATCCTCCATTTATGAGATTCTCTTAGGGGACGTTCTTTTTCGGATTTTGAGAGGGGGGAAAGTTGGTTAATAGAAATCCCATGTTCTTTTTTCAGATTTATGTGGAGACTAGGGAATGTTTATTTTCCTGGGTACCACACCCATTTCCTGGGTGAATAAATAACTTTCCCACCTAAGAAGAAAGTTGCCAACACTTGAATGTGATAAAAATGCCAATTTTAAGAATGGATTTTTATGGCTAAAATGGTCATTGCCTTATTTACATGAGAAACAAAAGAACATGGGTAAATGCACTTACCCGGGTAAATGTTTCATAGGAAAAACTTACCTAAATAATTGCATTTACCCGGATAAGTAATTTACCGAAAAACGAACAAGACCTTAGCCTTGGATGGAAGCATATATGGACATACCCAACTCTGTGTTGTTGAATCATGTATGTCTCTTCACGGGTCCTACCATTTGTCGGGCATTGTTCGGTAGGTGAGTTGCAGTTGCAATCAGTATTTTGTCTAAATCATTGATGGAGTGAAGTGAGAGCGAGTAAATAACACCTCCGTTTAATGATTCTAATCTCTTAAAAATTGAGTCCAATGGCAAGTCTTCTTTTGCAAAGATATTGATGGACAAAAATTATTGGAGAACACAGGACAAAATATTGATGGCAAGTCTTCTTTTCCTAAAACTAGGTGAGGGTTTGATTTTTGTGCCTACTGTTCAAATTTGCTTCGTGGCAATCCATCTGTCCACGTTGGACAATGGGAGACTTATCCACTAACCAGCCAACACTGACATAAGCCTGGCATGAGTCACCAAACCAGGGGTTCATATATGTATGTGTGCAAAGGAATCACTTACAACCCAAAAACCCAACCTATGGGCCCTTGATATATGTAAATTTTTTGCACCTCATATTCCATTTCAATGTGAGATTTTCTTCATTCCATACACTATTTACATGTGAATCCCGTGAATCTCTTCCACATTGAGAGTTTCATACTCTCCATTGAATGAAAGTTGTTATCATATACTGTCAAGCTTATGTTGCACCAACCAAGAGCCTTTTGCTCACAATCATATGGGACCAATATGGGAATATATTCCCATGGGGAGGCCTACAAAGTCAAAGGAGTCATTGTATGCATCTATCAATGTTTGTGCCCAATCAAAGCTCTGCGTCTGATACAATCATTGTACATCCAAAGGAATCACCAAAACCAAGAATATATATATTAGAGAGAGAGAGGGCTGCAATAGAACTGGAAAGTATTGGCTCTGTTCGACTAATATAGTTACATGCTCGAATTCGAGTCTAAGTTCGACTCGAGCTCTATTTTCCCAGAGTTCGGATCGAAAACTAAACGAGCTTGAAAATTCGAGCTCATGAACTCAAATTTGAGCCTATATTCAACATATCAGCCTAGCATTTTTCACAATAAAGCATCAAATTTAAATATCAAATTCCCTAATAATTTTCATTAAAAAAATTAAAAAAAAAGCTTCATTAATTCGTTTGACAATCACATTATATGAACCCCAATCTAAATATTTGATTACAAATCTCTATCCCAATTTCACTTTTGGTAACAAAAAGTGAAATCCAGACGTGATTCCTTCAATCACCTATATACGTGACTGAACCAAGGAGGCCAAAGCATAAACATAAGAAGGTAAGAATGTTGTAACTCTGATATGATGATCTACAGAATACAAGCTATCAAAGAAAGGGAGAGAGAGAGAGGGAGAGATAGAGAGAGAAAGAGAGCGAAACATACTGAGATATAGATCACAGATGGTTCTCTCTCAACCTGGTATTGGGCTGATGCTCTACTGCAGCCTGCAAGCCTACAACCATCGAGAAAGAAAGGTATCCATTTATCTAAAAATAGATAGATAGACAGAAAGAGAGAGAGAGAAAGAGTTAGCGAGTTTGAATCTTTTGATTACAGAAGACCATATATATATATATATATATATATTCCTTTTTAATATAAAACTCTCTTCATTTCATAATTATTCACACGTGAACCCCAACACATTCAGCAAACAGTACATCAATTCATCAAAGGAGAAAGCGAGAGAGTGGAGAGAAGTTCAACCCAAACAACATCTTAGAACTTTGAAGAATTAAGACCTGGTAGGCCAGCATATGGTTTGACGACCTCCGTTGTATACAAATTAAACCACTACAATTCGACTGCACTTGGCATTCCTTATTTTAAGAATTTATCTCTTTTTTTTTCTGTTAAAATGTCCTTATGAAAAATGAGTTTTTAACTGTAAAAAGAAGATAAAATCCTTAAAATAAAAAATGCCAAATGCAGCCTTAGTTAATTACCCTAGAAGCAATCGCTATCTACATGACTACATCTCTTGATAAAAAGCATTTTCTACGATCGTGGTGGTACCCGACCATCAACCGGGCTCGAAATTCCTATACTTCAAAATTCATATCAACTAAAAAATTGTACCCTCTCTCTTTCTGTTCCGAGAGAGCTTCCCTCTCGAATTTCTTGAGATTTCTCAATCTTTGTTCGTCGTCCGCATTCCTTCCTAGAAATTTCTTTTGGGGTGGTTCCCTTCGTGGAGTCCCCCCTTTTCATTATCCTCTCTTTTCTGTTTTTGTTTTTTTTTTTCTTTCTCTGTTGTTTCTTTTCTTCCCTCCTCCCCATGCTTTCATTATTTGTTCTTCTTCCCATCTGGTTCTCTCCATTCTTCCCACTATTCTTCCTCCCATTTATAGTCTCTTTTGGGAACCTCTTCATTATATTCTCCTTCATCCATGTGACGTATGCTCGTATATACGTCAGAATAAACATGTGACGGAACACCTCTAAGGATGTTGGGGGCCCAACAGCCACGTTCATGGGCATGACACGTTAATCCCTTTCTTTGTCTATTTTGGTCTGAAGACAAATAATTACTCTATAAATCCACACCCACATTGACATGATGGCTGCCAAAGTTTTCCCTTTAAAACCCAATCCACGTTGAATTGGTTTTGGGTCTGGACTGTCATATCCAAGGACTAAATGTATTGAACTGCCTAATTTGGGGCTCTGCACATAGTTTATGAGGCCCAACAGACCATGATAAATTGTTAAAAAACCTTTTTATTTTTTGCTCTAGACATTTTTTTCTTACACTAAAGTTGAATTTGTCATTTCAGATGGATTTTTTTTGCCCAATTATCCAAACGGAGCAATTCTAAAGGAGATGTAAGATTCTCTCTAAAAGCCCATAGAGTTGCCACCTAGTTTGATTATCTCCCCTTTTTTTGACCCAAAAATTATCACTCTTAAAACCATTCCTTATTTCTCTCATCCAATCAAGACTCCATAGGATACCAGTTTCCTTTTTTAAAGCACATTTAGGCTATGTTTGGTTTGAAGGGAAAGAAAGGGAAAGACAGGAAAACCAATACAAGGTTTATAAAGATTTCCCTACCTTTTCCTACATTTTCCTTCAAATCAAACATAGCCTTAATCTCCTTGATTATAGGCATCTCTATCTCCCCCATTAAACAAGGACGTTACCTCAATTCTAGCTTATCATTCATTCCCTCTCTCTTTCCTCAAAATGCCATTAGCTTGTCACCTCATTCACGTTTTCCCTCTCCCAATTTACCACATATGTGAAACTATATTTAAATTGTTTTAAACTATAATTAACATCCATTATCTTCAATTATATTTTAAATTCAAATGTTATCAATGGTTCAACTATAAGGTTTAATTACCAATGAATTAGAATTTAAAAATAATTATTATTTTGAATAAATTATATTTTTCCTATTTAAAACTATATTATTTAAAATAATTCAATTTAAATTGTAATGCTATTTAAATTAACATTATTTGCATTTTAAACTATAATTAACAGTAATTATATTTTCAATTTAAATATTACCAATGCATTAACTATAAGGTTTAATTATCAACGAATTGCAATTTAAAAACAAACTATAATTAATTTGGTCCATTTATAAATCCATTTATCACTTTAAATTAGTTAATCTGAAATTAAATTTAATTTCAATAAATTAAAGAATTCACAAATTAATTGAGTTTTAAATGAAAAATATCATTTAATTGTTCAAAATTATTCTTTAATATCAATATTTATTGTCTTAGTAGTATTTATTTAATTATTTCTCATAATTAAATAACTAACAATAAATAAACATCAATTATTGGCGAATTCTCCTAAATTAGTGGACCGGAAAGTGAGTTTCCTAATAAAAGGGAGTGGGTGTGTGTGTGTTCATGTAGATATATGTGTATAGGTATGTATAAACATGCATTTCATCACTAAATAATGTATAATTATGTTCTACATGTAATATATTTAATTTATGTTTTTAATTCTATTTAAAATTTTTATTTGTAAAAAAATTAAAATTTATAATTTGAGGCCAAAAAAATGGTTTTTTTGGAAAAAATATAGAGAAAGGTGCATGACACATAGATCTCGAAAAGTTGCCCAAAATAAAAAAAAAAAAAGATCACATCAATTGGACATTAGAGTTCAAAGTTATGGTCTCCCAAAGTTTGCATAAACGGTTAGTGTGCAACCAGTGACCTGGTCACTGGGTTGAATGGGTCAATGATTCAACCATTGACCAAGTTGGGTGGTTTTTGACCAAGTCAATGGTTTTTAACCATCCATTGGGTTTTACTAAAATTAGACCCAAAATCTTGATTGGTGATAGTTCGAGCAGTTCAACCAACTGGGTCAATAACATGTTGAAAACACTGATTTAATGTGGCTAGTTTTGTTTTAATATACAGTAATAGATTATTGACGATGACTAGAAACTATTAATAATTTAAATGCTATTTTTATTTAATTATTTATGTGTATATTATTATCACAAATTATTAGTAATTCCCTAAATTACTAGATATTGCCAAAACTTAGCTAAAATTAATAGAACTTAGTTGTAAGAAACAAAAATTAATAAAAAATACCAGAAATTACCAAAATTTACTAGAAGTTAGTAGAAACTAGCTGTAACTAATAGAAACTATATGTAAATTATCAAAATATATCAAAAAATTTAAAAAATTATCAGAAATTACTAGAAATTTTCTTTAATTACCAGAAGTTAATTGTAAATTATCAAAAACTACCAGAAATCAAAAATACCAAAATTAGCTAGATTTCACCAGAATTAACCATGAATTGCCAAAATTTACCTGAAATTATCTATAATTATAAGTAATTAAGTATTAGTAAATAATCAAAATATACCAAAAGTAGTCATAATTAGCAACGCTTTTGTAGTAATTATAATTTCCTAATTTTTCAGTAGGTTTTGAATTGATTCTAATTCTATTTTTATTAACAAATGTGTGCATCACACAGGGTCCCACTGGAAAAGTGATTAGACTTGGTTATTTAAATTTCTATATTAATTTAGTGTATAATACTTAAAACTAATTAGTTGTGTTAATTTAGATAATATATTCATCTCTACCCAGTTATTAAGTGATTAAGTATTTGAGTCATTGATCTATTAACTTTATATTTTTTATTAATTATAATTGTAGGGAAGGAAATTTTCAATTTTCACCACAAAATTGGGGCCCTATCCCGCTCCACCCTGAATGGGGCAAGTTTTCCTAGATCTTAAACTGGGATGGGGCAAGGATGGGGAAAATATTTTTGCAACAAATCGGGGATGGGGACAGGGATAGAGATATTTTTAAAATATCTCTAAGTTTTCCTTAAATTCTTATAATCCAAGGATAACATAATTCCATTTATAAAACACTCCAAATCGTCTTAATCCAATTCCTAAAATGCCATCAAATTCTCATTGTCTCATTTGTAAATTAACCACAAATTAGATTATTTTCAGGTGGTTGCATCAGTGCAGGAAAATTTTGAGGATTCCCCATCCTTTACAGGGAGTGGGTGTCTTGCCCTAAACCTGCCCAACACCTGGGATAGGGCGGGGAAATTCGAGGATTCCCCGTCCCTGATGGGGAGTGGGTGCCTTGCCTTGAACTCACCCGACACTAGGGACGAGGTGGGGAAAATAGAAGGATTCCCCATCCTTGATAGGGATTGGGTAACTTGCCCTAAACCCGCCCAAAATCGGGGATGAGGCGAGGAAAATTCGGGGATTCCCCGTTCTTGACAAGCAGTGGGTGCCTTGCCTTGAACCTGCCCGACATCGGGGATGGGGTGGGGAAAATTCGAGGATTCCCCATCACTAATGGTGAATGGATACCTTGCCATGAAACTGCCCAACACCAGGATAAGGTGGGGAAATTCGAGTATTCCCCATCGCTAATGAGGAGTGGGTGCCTTACCTTGAACCCGCCTAACACTTGGGATGGGGCAGAATGGGGTAGAGCGTCTTGACTATAGGGCGAGGACAGAGAGGGGGTGCCCTACCCCATTGCAATTCCTATATAATTGTTAATTATCAGTGAAAATATTAAAAATGTTAGATTTTGATATTATTTTTATATACTTAAAGTCAATCATAATTTTATTTAAAAATAATGAAAATAATAAAAATTACTAAATTACTATAAATTATTTATAAAATTAAATATTTTTAAAAATATTTATTCATATTAGATTAACAATAATTATTTTTTTTGTAAATAAACATTAAATAAAAATAGACAATTGTTAAATTTTTAAATATTAACAATAGGGTTGAATATTTTTAGTTAATTAACATCAAATTTTAATTATTAATTTGTCAATTAACTAATAGTAAATAAATTATTCAATCTTTTAGACTTTCTATGCATCACACAATTACCCATTAAATAAAATTATTCACATCACCATGCCTCTCCTTTCTCCGAAACCCCATTGCTAATTTCTTTTTTTTTTGAATTTTTTATTTTTTTAATTCCACACAATTACCCATTAAACCAATAAGGAAATAATATAGGTTTAACTATTTCTAACAACCATAAAGAAAGAGGGATTTTCTTTTCTAATGTATAGCCAAGTGGCACCACTTTCCCCCACTTTCTCATACATAATCTCTAATTCCTATTTATCTCCTAAATTATCTCTAACTCCTATTTATCTCTTAAATTATCTCTAATTTCTTAGTGAAATTCCCTCCTAAACTATCTCTATTTCCTATTTATCCCCTCCCCCACTTTTTATCCACATCTTTCTAAAGAAAGCTTTAATTAAAATTTTTCATAATTATTTAAATATTATAACGAAATTATATACTAACTTTAAAATATTTATTCAAAACACAGCAATTAACTATAATAGATTTAATAATATTCGTATTATTAATAATTCTATATTTTTACAAAAAGCATCATGAAATTATGTAGTAACAATATAAATTATTCAATTTAAATGTTATTCAAATAATAAAAAATTATTTAAATATTTCAATAACTAAATATCTTAAATAACAGAACATTAAAAATATCTAAATAATTATATAACAAAATATTTAATATTATGAAATACCATTAAAATAAATAAAATTCAAATAGTAAAAATTTTAAATATTTTTAACACGACTTAAATTTAAATAGTTAAAATAACAAAATTATGTAATAAATTTTAAAAATTCTTAAAAGTAGAAAAATAATTAAAATAGATTTCATATATTCATATTAGTAAAAATTTAATTTTTTTACAAAATTAATGAAAAATTATGTAATAATAGTACTAATTATAATTTTATGAATTATTAAATTCAATAAATAATTAAAATTTTAAAATTTTAAATAATAGTATTATTTAAATAACTAAATAATATTGTAAATAACTAATTTCACTTATATCAATTAATAATTATAAAAAATATTTCAGAAAATAATATTTATTAGTAATAATTTTACAATAATAATGTATCTTCATTATATATTTATATATACTAAAATTAATATTCATTTTTTTTCTAGTAGTTATTTATTGTATTTTTTGATAAATATGTTTTCAATAATTATTTATAAATCTATTTTTGTTTTTTTATTTAACTGTAAATTGTCAATAATTTTTGGAGATTAAAAAACTATTATTTAACTTTTGAAATTTAATTTATCATATTTATTGTATTTTTTTATACATTTATTTTTTTTGTAATTATGTATTTTTGATAATTTGTTAATTAATAATGATTAGATATTAAACTATTATTTTATATTATACTTCTTATTGACTAATTTAATATATTTTTAGTTTTTATTGTATTTTTGTTATAAATTTATTTTCAATAATTATGTATTTTTGCCATTAATTTTCAATAATTATAGGAGATTAAACTAATCTTATTATTAGAATTTAGACTATTAATTTAGCTTAAATTAGGAGTGCTCAAGGATTGGTTTAGTTCGATCTTAGGTTGTTTTGCCAACTGAATGACCATTAGTGAAAACCCACCAACTCAGGTTGTATCAGTTTGGGTCTATTTTCATTTTGGTTTGTTTGTTTAAAAGATTTAAAGTTAAAAGTTAAATTTAAATTTAATAAATTACAGTGGTATTATTAAAAAATATTAAATTTATGATATAGAATATTTTAGACTAAGAAATATGAAAATTTTCTCACTTTGTCATATATATATATATATATTGGGTTGGTTCAGTTTTGGTCGGTTTACAAATGACCTAATTTGGTCGAATTAGGTCTGATTGATTATTAAAAAACTATATATTTGTATTGTTTAACCTTCACTTAACAAAGCCCATACAACTCACGGGTCCCCACTAGTAATAAATAGAACAGAACAGTGAAACAAGATTCATGTATACCCAACCCCTTATAATTGGAGCAAGGCTTTAGATGACGATGAGACATTGTCAAATATGGTAACTTCATATTTTTTTTTGCTGTAGTTTGATAAATTTGCATTAATGAAGAAAGAAATTCTGGCGAACCTGATAAATCATTGAATGAATATCAATATTTGAGAAAATATTCATAATGCACGAGGTGAGGCCTCGAGTTGCCTTGTTTTGTGCTATTCAATTCAAGGCATTGGTAACACTTGTCGTTCTAGCATTTCCCTCCGAGGCATATATTGACATTATTGACTTTATATAGTTGTGATGTTGACAGAGCTTTCCTCTGTCTCCGTTTTGAGTAGGGGTGAGCATTATTCAGTTAAAACTGTCGAAAATTTTAGTTTCGGTTTTTTAGGTTTTTGGTTAAATCGAGTTAATTTTTCGGTTTTTGGCTATTTTGGTTCTTGGAATTAGAATTTCGGTTAATCGAATTAACCAAACTTTTTATTATTATATGTTAATATATAATATACTGAAATTTGATTTCATAATATATATTTTATAATTTACAATATATAATATATATAATAGTATATATTATTAAAATTTGGTTTTAACCGAAAACCGAACCGAAAATTTTGGTTTCGATTATTTCGGTTTCAGTTTTTTTTTTTAATTTGGTTTTTAAAATTTTTGTTTATTCAGTTCGATTTTTAACCGAATAAACTGAATGTTCACCCCTAGTTTTGAGAGAGCTTTCCTCTCGAGTTTTTTTCGAAGTTTTTTTTCGTTCTCTCAGTCCGCCGTCCACTTTTCGCCCTAGAGATTTCTTTTGGGGTGGCTCCCTTCAAGGAGTCCCCTTTCCATTACTCTCTTCTTCCTTTTTCTCTTTTCTCTTTTTTTTTCCTTCTTTTGTTCCTTTCTTCCCTCCTCTGTTTTCATTCTTCTTTCTTCCTCCCTGCTTTATCTTGGATCATGTATTGGGCGATCAATAATAGTGGTTGTTGCTTTGCATTTTACCGTCCATGGTTTTTTCTATTTACAGTTCTCCGGCAGATGTAGTTAATGGTTCGTTCTGTTCATGGTTCTTCGGCGAATGGAGTTATGGATAGCAGTACAATCTCTAATGGCGGTTGTAATGTTTGGGGTTTTGTCATCTTTTGCGGAACTACTCCAACCATACTCTTACTGACACTTTGCAGTTTCATTTAGGAATCTCTCCTGTCAATTTCTCACTTCGTTTGTGGTGGATTGGAGATGTGTTGGTTTACTTCTGTTGGTGATTTTACTTCACCTTTGTTTGGTTGCAGAAGTTTTTTATGTTTTCCTTCATCCATTTATATATTTTGTTATTCTTGAGAAATTGTATTTGGGTTTTCTGATTGGCCTTGTATCAATTTCTTGAATGAATGAAATATACTTTTAAGCCTTCAAAAAAAAATTTGTTATTCAAAAATAAAAATAAATAAATCATCCAATATAACAATTTAGAATCTATCTTCTATGTTTAAAATATGTTAATCTCTTTGTTTCTCTAATGCTCACCCAATAGCTAAACCACAACAAACCAACATACTCACAGTGAAATGTTGTCACATCGCAGCACATAACCAAATTTCAAATATCAACACACCTATGATTCAACACACCAGCGCAGCAACCTCTTGCACTGCAATTCAATATCGCCAAAGCGATGCAGTGCAACAACATAATGTATTTGTAAAATACCAAAATAAAAAGAATTTATTAAATTAATTGGAGTTCGGGTTACCTTGTAATTTTTACCCTTTGGAGAAGAAAACCTAAAGACTCTTGACCGTAAGGAACTCTTTTCTTTTCCCTTTGTTTGAAACCTAAGAACTCTTTTTCCCTTTTGTATTATAAGAAGGATAAGATAAAGTATTGGAGAGTTAAAGAAGCTGACTTAGATTAATTTTTGTGGCAATCAATTAGGTAAGTTATTTTCTTCTTTAGATCATTTAGTTTTGGTTTCTTTTTCTTACATTTAGGATGAATTTTAAATCAATAATTAGGGTTTTTGCTAGACATCTTTTTCTCCGGCAAGAAAAATCAGAACCCCCATATTATTAGGATCCCAACAAATCTAATCTTGTAGAATTTTGATTTGTAGATCATGAATTATGTTAAAGTTTTAGATTTTAATAGACACGACGTCATCCAACTTTAGGCCTCAAAAACCAGCCCTTCAGTGGTGTTTTTTGCTGGATTTTGGACCCAAATCGTAGTTCTTGGTGAGGTCTTTGAAATGGCAGGTAGAACTCTTCATTTGGACTTTTTGGTGAAAAGTTATGGTCTTATGAATAAGTTGGCTTTCTGAATGGACTGAACCTGGGAAATCTGTAATGAATGATAATTATTCATCTTGTGATATTTGTAGACTGAACCTGATGTTACGAAGATGGTCCTGGGCAGTCTATTTTTGGAGTATAAATTCATGAATTTTGTCCTTAGGAAGTGAGCTATAAAGGTTGGAAATGGGTCCCATGAGCTTATTATCTGGAAATTAGAAAATTCGAAAATTTAGGAGTCCAAAATAAACCAGCCTAGATTTAGTGGAGATTTAGACAAGAAGCTAAAGGCATATGCATCATTCTTTTAGCATCTGAAATTATGGATTTGTTATAATTTTTTGGGAGAATGACAGTTCTTCCCAGGGTCAGAATTTATAGGCTCAAAGTACTATTGGGGTAGGTGCCAACTCAGAATCCACGATACACCCTTACCTGGTATAGATTTTTGGTACTGGGATTTAACATACCAGGTAAGCAACCTTCCATCTCTCTAGTTAATTTTGAAATTATTAATTAAACCAAAAAGTATATAAACTTATTTTTTTCTTTGTTAATTTTTTAATAAATAGGATCAAGCATGAGAAGCTATTTGACCTTATGAAATGACATGTTATAAGAAGAACTTTTAGACAATTATACTTTGAAAATTATGCTGATTACATTGAAAATTATTTGAAATGGTTTATTTGATAAATCATCTTTCTTGAAATATTTTGTTGACTTCTCTAATATTTGTTATTCAAGTCATATATGTTTTGACTATTTTGTTAAATGTGCTATTGAGATTCATGCGTGGATTGTTATATTTGTCTACATTCCGAAATTAAGTGACTATGCTTTGGGCCCTACAATTGGGATGAATATGATGGCATCATAGGCTAGCTTTAGCTCTGTTTTGGGCCCTCACCGTAGGGCATATATGTGGTTCTGGACCTTGCCACTAGAGTTAGAGTGGCTATAATCAACTTTCTATATCTGTTATGTGATATTTGTTATGCATTCCATGATATTTGTAACTATTAGAGTTATTTTTTTCCTTTAATATGTGTGTGTGTGTGAGAGAGAGACAGAGAGAGAGAGAGTTTTCTAATAAAATTTTAATGATTTTTTAACACCAGTTTGATTCAACTAGTGGGATGGACTGTCAATTACTAAGTAGTGTACTCATCCAATTTCTTTCTTCATTTTTTTTTTCAAATATAGGAGTAGCTTTTGAAGTTTGTTTGGGTGTGGGAAGAGTAGAGAGTTTATTTCGCTGGCAGGTTGGACTTGTAACAATGCAGTACATGAATGCCACAACATAGTAATATAGCACACCAAGAGAATTGCAATGATAAACCAATACATCAACACTAGCGAGTGAGAGAGGTTTCTAGAAGAAGGGTTGTAGCCAAGCTAGTGCTTGGTGTGGACCCTAGAAAAAACGTGGTGAAATCCTACTCATGATACCTCTATCTCAAATCTAACTGACTAACAAACTTTCTCGGTTCGGGGAGAATCTCTTTTCTCATTAACTGACTTAATTCCTATCCTATTAAAGAGTTTCTCTTTATAAAAAAAGGAGACCTAAAGCTCCCTACACGCATTCAATACCAAGAGTGTAAGCTTTGCTGAACCATGCCCTCAACCTCCACTAAAGCTTCTTGCAACTGCTTCATTTTTTCTTCGTCCTTTCTCTCTGGCCATCTACCATCTTTTAGGTACCCTTACTGTTGCCTTACCCCCACCCTCGCTCATATTTGTAATTGAGTTCCTTTTTCTTCCTGGTTCATAAAAGCAAAATGTAGGACACCATAGAATGGAGGATTCACAAATCCAGGTTCTTAACCAATGCTAATATAATGGATATTTAGTCGTTTATTAAAAAACATTTTGTGTGAAATTTCCCTTGAAAATTGAGACAAAACATTTTTGTTAATTAATGATAGACACTTGGGGCCTATTCGTTTCTTCTTAATTCCTATCTCTTAAGAGGAATCTTTTAACTTTAAGAGAAAAATGGTTATTCGTTTCTTTTCATCTTTTAAAGTGCAATCATACAACTTTTTGTTTTCCAATGACACCCCCAAAAAGACAAACAAAAATTCTCGTTATGGGGTGAAAATGAAAATTTGATCATTTTCAGAATTCAGAACAACATTCTCTTCATTCAAAGTTCAGACGAAAAAAAAGTTCTCCAGTACCAATACACTTCTTAATGTAATTATTATACTTTCAGATGTCAGAATTCAAAGCAAACTAACATACCCTTAGATGCCATTCACACATAAGCCAAACATTAAAAAATCATTTACCACTAAATGATGGTTCTCACATACACCTGAAAAAATGTTTTAATGATAAACAGATTAACCCAACAAAATTTCAGAATCCATTGAAGGCTGGTGCTGATTTTATGATGAATGGCAACGGAACCAAACACTACCATAATAGACAAGAATTATTTTCTTGCATACTTTTGGGAAATATGAAATCCCCATAGAGCTATCCAATGCTTTAAAAACTGACGTGGAATCAGAACTCATTTGGGCACGGGTCATCCCTTAACTAGGAACAGCGTGAAGTCCATCCACATGGCATAATTATGTGAGTTCATGCAAGGAGCTCACCCCCTACTTATTTAGACCCCATAAGCCATATATGCATATATCATGGCTTTTAAAATCAAATCGGTCAGGGGTCCGGTTATTGGTTCGAATGGTCTGACCATTCAATCTGAACGGTCGGTCCATTTTGATAAAAAAAATTAAAAAAATAAAAAATGATCAAAACTGTTCGGACAGTTTAAACAATTAATTGGCTGATTCAGCGGTTTACTGATCAAAATCAATGGTTTTGGAGGAAAGGTGACCGATTCCTGATTTTCCGATCCGACTGTCTAATCCGATTTTGAAAACCATGGCATATATATTGCAACTCGGCTGGATTTCTACCAAAGTCTTTGACACCCCTATTTTAGCCCGATTCAATTCAGTAGTTTATATGTGACTAAAAGTTGCCACATCAGTAAAATAAATATGATTTTACTGACGTGGGAGTTGTTTTATTATTTTTGTTATAAAAAGTCATCGATATCCGCATCCAACATCCCTTAATTAGTTTGTTGTCTTTGTTTGCCTTGATGACTTGATGAAATAAAGTCTAATAATTTGGTCTCAGCCTTGATAACGGAAGACCGTCTCTCACGAGCAGATCGAGTTTCGGTACTTCCAGCAGCATTTACTTCAAGGACTACACATTTGCCCTAGAACAAAAAAAATATTGCTGTAAAATAATAATAATAATAATAATAATAATAAATACAAAAAATACTGAACCATTTCTATAAACTTGCTTGTCTCTTCATTAATTTATTCATAGGATAAATTAGGAATATTTAAGCTTAAAGATCTCTATTTGCATGATCAAAGCAAATCATTTATATGGTCTGTTTCTTAATGAAAAATAGAAATTAAACTAATTAAATGATCAGAAATTGGAACTGATAATACTTAATTTGGGAGAACACACCAAAAAAAAAAAAAAAACAATGTCTCCCATAGGGCTGATGTGGATGAGATGTGGAAAGTAGAATTATAATAATTGGCCCAATTAGAAAAAAACTTTAATTAATTTTTATACAGAGTTATGCATTCGGATTGTGTTTTCGAGAATTCATCACAAATAAAATACGAGTTCAGGTCTGATGTCTTTGGGGCATGTAAATAATGGATCTGACGGTCAAGAACTTGCTGTATTGCAGTGGAGTGGATCTTTGTTTATTAGATTTGTAATGTTGAAAAGTGCATTGGAGTGATAAATAATAAGTTTGAAGGCCTTGTCTGTGCATTATTCCACGTGGGACTTGGAATTCCTTCACTCAATTAATAATTATAAAACCTTCATCAATTCGTTTACTCTCCAGAAGAAGACCAGAACAGTTCAGTTTCCACTTTCCAAGTCTCCAAGAATCGTTTCACTGTAAACCCAGCTGCATGGATCCAAGCTCTATGGTGTTGTTGGGTCCCATTATTTAAAAACTTAAAAGCTTCTTCGTCAAAGATCCAGGTATTTTGATTGTTCACAGATGGTGAGAGCTAGTTCTACTCCACTGAACCCAGTAACCCAGATTCTTTTTAATCTGATGATCTGTGAATTCATAATAAAACTATTGAAAGTTTGAAACCCATCATTTATTTATTGGCCACGAAAGAACCCTTTAAGATCTAGAGAGTTGCAGAGTCAATAAACAAAAGCAAGCAAACGTTATAGTAACAAAGCCAGGTCTGTCTGTTTGTTTTTATTTTTATATATAATCAATCTCTGAGAGAGACAAAGAAAAACGATTTGGACATGATTTCATGTTATCGAGGAGTAGACAGCTTTTCTCAATTGCAGAAGCAAACATGGCTCACCTCTCCAGGTATGAATTTCTTGCTTTTTCTTTTTTGTGAAGCGTGAGAAGTGAATGAATGACTGATTAATTATTTAATTATAATTGCCTATTGGAAACAGGTTTACAGAGACGACCAGACCGTCGTCAATGACCATCCCTCTTCAGAACTGTTTGTAGCCCACAATCTGCTCCCATGTTGACCATTGTAGAATATTTAGAAAGGAAGAAGAGAAGGAAAAGAGAGGAAGAGGTTGGGGTACAGTAACCTTTTTTTTCTGGCTGTACTTGTATTTTTAGTTTTTCTCTCTTCCCCAAGGCCAAAAGTAGGGTGGCCTGAGCTTTCTTTTTCGCTCTCTGTGACCAGGATATCTGACCGGATTTTGTCTCTTCTACTGTATCTTTTTCTCTTTATCTGCATCTTATTAATTTTTATTAATATTAATAATATACTCCATGAATGTTTGATTCGGCTTCTCATGAATTCTCTTAATTTGCGACGGTTATCTCAGCATTAACCTCTAACCCGTCTCATTTCATCATAAGTAACACAGCAGAGTAGCACACTAACAATTAAACAAACCAGCTTTTTCCTTCTTTCTTTTTTCCATTTCTGTGCTTTTTATGTTCTTACTTTCTTTTGTTTACCACGCATAAATTCCAACCCATATAATTAAAATGATGTCGTTAGGAGGTTAGGAAGGAAAAGAAGAATTAAAAGGTTGTAGTTTCATGAGAATGAACGACTGTATGTCGCTTTGACTAATGCTGCAAAGGTATTCAATTTTCCAATTGAATTCTATTGGGATGAGAGGTATAATAATGCAAAGGTAACTACCACAGGACCTGTAATGGAGATTATAACCATCGCCAAAATTAATACAAACCACACTATCAGTAATTGACATGATAAGACCCCACTTAAGGCTTGTAAGTTATAAGTTATAACTACAAAGAGACACACTAAGATGACAATAATAGCGTGACCGACTGAGGGCTCTAAGGTAGTAGCAGTGTCGGTCTATTTGTGATGTCACATATTAACCCTTAAGCACTTGTACAAAAGAGCATTGTTCCACATGATTATGAGTGAGCTCTCAAAAGGGTTGTAACTATTAACGTGTTCACAGAACTTTAAAGATAGGGAATCCTGATCTTAAGAGATTTTCATGGACACATGGTGAAACTATGAGCTATCTACCTGTTATGTATTCAATGAATTATAACCACTTTTTTGGGATAGGAAAGTTTCCTTCTATCATCTCTTTGTTCCCTATTAAAATTACACCTCTGCTTGTATAAATAGGGGAGGCTCGAAGTCCTCCACATGAGATCATCTCGAGAATATCGCAAAAGTCCTTGCACCCTAGCCTCCTATTTCCACAAAATTCCCCATCACTGTCCTAGCCAACACCCTTACTTCCTTTATCCCTGTGGTCATCTACTGTCCTTCAGGGAGACCCCCTTAGTAGTCTTACCTTGCAACTTACAAGATCAAATATGGATCTACCCCTATCCGATCTGATATAATCTAATTCAATATATATATATATTCAAAATATCATTGAAGTAGGTCTCATTTTCATTAAATTGTCATAGATTCAAGTTTTATACAAGTAATTTTCTATTCATTTTGTTCATAAAATATAATTTTAACTCATTTTATTAATAATATACAATATTTAAAACATTTTTAATCTAATTTATTTGTGATATTTAATATTTGATTATAATCTGAATTCAATTCGAATCAGTTAGATATCCGATGGATATGATCCGATTTGAATCTGAATGTAAATAAATCAAATTCGAATATACCATATCGGATTCGATTGGATCAGTTTATAGCCCCATCTTTTACTCCATCTAGGAAGTTGAAAGGTCTTCAAGCTGTACTTGTAGGGAAAATAATTTATATGCTTCTCATGTTCAACGTCCTTTATTCACTGCATTGCTATAAATGACACTAAGCAACTATATATGCATTGGCGGTAAGATAATGATAATCTACCAAACTTTAACATCAGTCATTACGTAGGCAAATAGCACAAACCAACTTAAAAGCTTAACACAAAATAATAAGCTTTTCAGTTCAGCCACTTCAGTTAATGCCGTTCTTCAGTTTTGATAAAGAGATGCATCTACACCACTAGTAATTAAGCACGTGCGTTGTACATATGAATTTTTTTTTTATTAATTATTTAATTTTTCATATATCATAGTTAGGATAGAAATTAAAAATTAATAGAAGTAACAATATGGCTAAAAATAAACTTAAGTACTTGTATTAAATGTGCACTTACGGAAATTTTAAATTACAATAACAATTACTACTACTACTACTAAATTTTGTATTCCATTTTTGTTTTAAATAAAAATAATTTTTATTTTAACAATTATTTTTATTTAATATGACAATTATATAGCGTTAGAAATGTTCCAAAATGTCTTTGACAAAATTCTATACTTTTTATCTTTTGTGTTCTATCTTTTTTTTTAAATATTTATTATTCAATTATGACATCATGAATTTCTTTGAAGAGTTGAATTATTGACCCACCATTTATATAAGAAAATAGCATTGCTTTCGGATCAATTTTTCAAAATATTTATTTTTATATTATTAAAATTAATGTTGTGGATTTAATTAATACAATTTAATGATGAGAAAAATATATCTTAAATATAGAATCTAATAAAAGAATAAACCTTAGATATGAGATTTAATGAGAGATAATAGAAAAATAGTTTTATTTCCAATTGGTTTTAAATTTTACATTTCATTTCTATCATTAATAAAAATATTTCATGTTTATCATAAATATTTGCAACATGTTGACCTGGTTGATTGAACCGTTCGAATCATCACTCGACCGTGATTCTAGGTTTAGTTTTGTTGAAACTCCCCCTTTTAGTTAAAAACCGTCTAACTTGGCTGGTTCAAACATTGACCCATTCGACCCAGTAACCAAGTCGCAAATTGCACACTTAATTATGTGCAAACCTTTGGAAGGCATAATTTTGCACTCTAATGTTCGATTGAGGTTATCTTTTTTTTTATTTTATTTTGAGTAACTTTTCAAGATCTATACGTCCCAAGGGCATTATGTGCCTTGCTATTTTCATGAAAAAAAACCCTTTTTTGGCCCTAAATTGTAATTTTTAATATTTTTTTATAAATAAAAAATTTAAAACAGAATTAAAAAACATAAATAAATGTAACATAATACATATATTATATGTAATATATGTAAA
Organism: Nelumbo nucifera; assembly: GCF_000365185.1. The sequence continues at coordinate 3,756,007 of NW_010729124.1, forward strand.
ACATAATTATACTATTTATTGATAAAATATGTAATTTTACAAACACACACACACATATTGTTGACACAGAGCAGTTTGACTCATTTGACCTTGACAGTCGAATTGCTGACCTGTAACCCGAAGGCAAAAGTGAGTCAGTCTCCAGGTCGGTTTTTAAAACATTGTTTATCATACTTATTATTGTTTAATATGTCAAATATATGATGTTAAAAACGTTTCCATTTTTTAATTTCTATATTTTTTTTGCATTTTATATATTTTTGAATTTTAGTATTTAATTGTGGCAACATGGATTGGCACCTTTGACCCAAATGGTTTAATTTCTTACCACCACCTAGATGAAAACACTATTTTTTCTAGGTAGATTTTAAAAGTATAGGTTTTTATGTTATTGAAATTATTATGTATGTATTTAATTATAGAATTTAATGATGAGAAGAAACAAAGAAGCCTTAAATATATGATTCAATGAAGGTGAATGCAAATTAATACCTTAAATATTGGATTTAATGAGAGATAATTGAATGCATTGAATATCTTAAAATTAACTCTTTTCAATTCATTTAATATCAATAACTAATTACCCTATTTGCCCTCATTTTTTATCAATAAATTTAAATATAGAGGGATAAATTTTGTCATCACAAAATTCTAGAAATATTCTTGGTGCTATTCATACTTTTTAAAGTAGTATAGATTAAGATGAAATAATAGAATGACACACCTTCGTGGTAATGGTAAAAGCGCCCTCATTGTAGAAATTTGTAGCGAAACTCTAGCAAATTGTCAGACTTGAACCAATCATGAAATTGCTTTTGTAGGTAGCTCACGGTCAAATGGTTCAATTGTCTGGCTTGATTAGACTTGTTTATGGGCCGGGTATGTAGCTCGACGGGCCAGCTTGGTCCAACCCATTCTAAGTCAGGCTTGGATATTATTTTAGGCTTGAATATTCGGGCTCGGGCCAAAAACACTAGGCCTGGTTTTTCCGAGTTGGGTTTGGGCTTTCTAAAAAAGTCCGATCCGAGCCCAAGTCCAAACCCAAACCTGACTTGATAATATATATTACATAATAAAAAATATATTTTATTTAATGATATATATACAATATTTTTTTCTTTGTTTTTCTTCTCTTTTTTCAAGTAATAGTGAGATCTTTTATTATTTTTGAGTTTTGAAGGCTTTTAATATAAACAAAACACTTTTTTTTTGTGGAATACAAAAGAAAAAAAATCTGTTTTCAAATTTCTGGCTTGGCTTGAGCTCAAGCTCAAGACCTAGGCCTGATGATTGGACTAGGCTCAGGCCTGAATGTATTCTATTGATACATAGGTAAAGCTCGGCTCAAACCCAACCCGGCCTGGCCCATAAACAGGTCTAGGCTTGATCATTCGATGATTTGTTCAATTAAACAGGAGAAAAATTAAAAACCCAATGATTAAGATTATATTTGGAAGCATTTTTATATCAAAATAAGCTTGAGAAGATAAACACCATTATAAATTATAAAAATGAAACTATCTATCTACCTATCTATCTATCTATCTATCTATCTATCTATCTATCTATCTATCTATCTATCTATCTATATGAATATATGTGTTATATTATATATATATATATAATATGTATATTAAAATTTTTATTTAATTTAAAAAAGATTTGAGTAAGTCAAAATTTAAGAATTGGGCAGTTTAAACACTGTTTTGGCTGTTGTCTACTAATTCATAACTATGATGGTCTGACCGTCTGATCTGATGGGATTTTGAATATTTTGCTACACAAAACGGGTAGCATGCCCCCACAAATCACCCTTAGAAATAGAGCTTAAAGAACAAGGCAAATTACAAATGGGGATTTTGAGTCTTTGACAAAACAGCATTGTAACATGCCTCAAATAATAATCAACTGGAAAGTGGTGATATTCACAGTTGCTCTAACCGCACTTGAGATCAAATCAGCCCCCCACAAGATTCCCCCCCCCCACCCACAACGTCCCACAGGTAAGGTTCAAAGTATTGATACGATTCGCATTTCGGCCGTATTGTATCGGTACTTAGAAACGACTGAAACATCTTTTTTTTTTTAGTTTTGTTTTCAAATTTTGGTTTTTTGGGAAGTTTAAAACATGTTTTTTATTATTAAAAAATTGGGGGTCGAAAACACCTAGAAACAGGCATTTCAGATTGTATTTTTTTTCAAAAGATATGATAGATATGCCCGATATGGAGCATATCATATTGATACTTTGAACCATGCCCACAACACATTCCCGCCATGTATTGGGAACATCTCCCATTATGATATCATCATTTGGAGATGTTCCCAATACACGGTAGGGATGTACTATGGGATGTTGTGGGGGGCAATCTTGTGGCGGGCTGATTTGAAACTCACCGCACTTTGCTTGGGACAGACGATATTCAAAGACAAAGATGATCAATGGTTCTTCACAACTCGGTACCGGATTTAGTACTCACAAAATTGTAGTCAAATTTGCAATAAGGGCTCAATTTAGAAATAATATAAATACAAATATATATATAATATAATATAATATAAATACATACAAAATAATATAAAATACAAGATTTTGCACTCTATATCAAGGTTCAAAGTATCAACATGTATCGGCCCGTATTGGCCGATACGTATCGTTCCGGGACCCCTGAACCGGGGGTCTGACTGATTTAGGGGTGGAGGAGCCCTAAATCGACCCCCCTGAACCGGTTGCGAAAAAAATAAAAATAAAAAAAAAAAACATCAAAAGCTGTATCGATTCGCCTAATACACCCATACCGGCATATCAGACGTATCGATATTTTATACCTTGCTCTATATATTTGTATTTATACTCCTTCTAAAATGAATTAAGGGTGAAAAGGAAATGCTAATGAAGACTTAGGTCTGAAATTTTATGGCCTTAAGTGATCTATAGCGGCTGAGGTGACACTATATGCCCCGACCTCAAAAATTTTATGGCCTTAAGTGATCTATTGGGCCTCTAAAATCTCTCTTTCGGTCTATAATTAACGCCCCCTGAAATTCATGTGGCTTTCCCGTTTGTTTATAACTTTATATGATGACATATCTCCATCAGCATGAATTCCTTTGGTTTCAATATATAGGATATTATTTAGGATGACTTCTCGGGTTCGGTATGGTTAGGTTTCTACACAAGCTTGACCCAAAGGCACTCTGCCCGAGCTGCTAAAGCACTAGAATTTGCCCAATCCACTTACAACCAAATCGGTCGGATTTGGCATGGTTTGCTTGATCCTAACCCATCGAATCCGACATCACCTGATTTAGAAATAGTCCATTTCCAAACCCATCCTAATCTTATAGGGTTGAATCTGATATTGATTTGGCCCGATCCATAGCCTTTCAATTGCATTTTTTGTAATACATTTTAAAATTTTAAAAACCATTAATTTACGTTAAAATTTGGTTTATAGGTTATAAGATGACATTTCTTCCATTAATGAAAATAGAAAAACTAAAATAAACACAAAATGAATCAAAATCCAAAATCAAGTCGTGTTGAAGAATCAAAACCCTAACCTGATGGGGTAGGTTATAGCCAAACCTGAATCCAACTCCCGTTAAAGAATTAATACCCTAACCTGACCCTATAGGGTCAAATGGTCAAGACCGGTTTACCATTTAACCTGATCCTTTAATATCCTTAATTACATCATGTTTCAATTGACATAGGGCTGCAATCAAGGCTAGGGTTTAGTTTGAATACAATCTAAAAAAAAGAAAAAAAAAACTTGGGGTGATTAGATTGATGTTTGGGTTAAGGCTAGGGTTGAAAAATATAAATCCAACTTTACTTCCAAGTTGCTGGATTATAACAATCTGATCTAACTCAACATGTCTTCATATTTATATGTATGAATGTTATATAAACTAACAAGTAAATCCATGCAATACATGGGGTTAGAAAGAAATTTGGTTAGGTTTTGGGTCTAGGTATGGGGTTTGGACCCATAGAAATTAAACTTAGCAAACTCCCAACTCAACCCAATTTGTACCCCTATTTTGGCTAGATTCCATATTTAGGTCTTGGTTTGGCCCTTAACCCAATCCAATCCATCAAAAAGGAAATGAAGGATTTAATTGGGAGGGGGAGATGCCATAAACATTGACTATGGAGAGAGAGAGAGATTTAAGAATATTGATCTGATTGAAGAGTGCACTGGATTTTATGAAAGACAATTAAGGCTTAAAAGAGTTTTCATTTTTACTTATTATATATTTTTTAAATTTATTTATTCAAAAATAATTTAAAAATAAACAAACACATATGCCAAAATGAGGAAGAGGAGACCTATGAGAGTACCCCTTGCCTCCCCCTCTTTTCTCTATCTAATATAGATATAATATACATGTATGTATGTGTTGATGACCTATTTATGAACAATTTTAAATCTTTAACAAAAAACGAACAATTTTAAAGTGAAATTCAATGGGCCTAACTTGGCTTGTGGTAAAAGAGGGTATATATCTGCTACCAACATAACACTTCCAATACTATTCCAACAAGCCACAGCAACAGAACATTGGAAAGGTCTCCTTTGTCATTCGTGGTCATGGGGAGATGAGATGTTCCTGATGTAGGACTTTAATGGTTTGTTTGTTGGGACTTGGGAGCAGATCTGAACTTGAAGAAGGCTATCAGAATTTCGAGAGCAGTGAATGGAATGAGTTCGGATCTGCTGTGCCTCCATCCTCATAGTGCATCCCAGCCATGCATTGGGAACATCTTCCCAGGAATGATAACATGTATGGGAGGTGTTCTCAATTAACGTTGTAATGTGTTGTGTGGTTGGTGCGAGGCATGATCTATGAGGGGCTGATCTGATCTTGTAATTCACTGCTACGTAGAATGTAGTTAGAGCATAATTTCTCACAAAAGGTGACTGGTCGCAGAATCAGAATTAAAAAGGAGAGAAAGCGGCACATAGCATAGAATAAGATGCCATATTGACTCCTGTGTAGGGGTAGTAGTTGGGCTGAGTTAGGTCAGGTTGAGGTCACTCCTAATCTGACCTGAGTTGTTGAACCCCCAACCCCAAAACTTCGAATTGGGTTCAGGTCAGGCTCAGTTTGGATTTGGGTTGAGTCTCAGGTTGGCCTGAATTGGTTACATCCTTTTGCCAAATGCCAAATGTACTTATTTCCTATATGCTAAGGATTCATGTTAATTCAATATTAGAAGTTTTATGTGTAAAAGAACATTACTAATTATGTTTTAGAAAAAAATTGCCTTTAAACTTAAAATTTTTAACATACAATATATATGTATAAATATATAAATACGTGTATATATATATATATACATATATATACATATATATATATATACATATATACATAAATATATAGATGTCTACATTTATGTATGAATAGTTGCATATGCATACATGCACGAATAGTGATCATATGTACATGAGTATTTACATGCATAAATACATATTTATTGTCCGTTTGGCCAAGGCCTTAACCCTAACCCTAACCCTAACTTTAACCCAACCCAACCCTACTTTTTTGAGCTGGGTTCAGGTTGGGTTTGAGTTAACTGGGCACAAGTTGCAGCCCTACTCCTATGGAGCTGCCAACTCCGGTTACTCCACCACCGGGTGTAAGATGTTTTGGATCTTTCCTCAAAACTAAGCCTGTAAATGGTATTCGAAAATTCGAATTCGAATTCGAGATTCGGTTAATCAAATCAAATTCCGATAATTTGAATCGAATATTCGGATATTATTTTTTTACCGAATAAATGATCAGATTGAATTCGGATATACATTGATCCAATCCGATAAATATCCAAACCGATTATATAATATATATATATATTATAATATAAAGGTTAATATATATTATATTATATATAATATAAAGGTTAAAAAAACGGAAATGAAAAATAACTAATGACTGAGTTCGTAAATCTCAGATTCTCAAAATCAAACTCTCGAACCTCCTTACCAGTTACCTCTCAAAACCCTAAAGTAAAACCCTAACCCTCCGTCACTCCCTTCGCCGTCGCCGGACGCCACCCGAGCAACCACCATCAGTCCATCACCAATCACCGCCCCTCATTGTCCGTGCAACCACCAGCCTTTCATCAGATGCCGTCATCTCGTCGCTCATCTCATCTTTCCTCTTACCTATATCTTTCTTCTCTCAGAGTCTTAGTGAGACAGTGACTTGTCGCCCAAGCAACCACCATCACTGACGGCAGCGTCAGTGATAGCGGTCGAGCACCGATCACCGGCCATAGCTCAAGCTCAATGCTGTCTCCTTTGCCCATTCGCCACTGCTCAAGCTCAAGCAACCCTCAGGCATCAACCGTCCAACATCACTGACCTTGTGCTGCAACCCACAACTGCCGCTGGGAACCCATCGCATTTGCACCACTAGGAACCCATGCCGTCACATACTCACACTTGGCCACTGGGAACCCACACCTGCCGCCATCCCCTGTCTCTTTTTCTCAAGATAATTTGATTACAGTCTTAAACCATATGCTAAAATTTTTAGATTTTTCAGCTTTTTTTCTAATGAGACAGTGATTACAGTCTTACAAATCATCTTAATGGTCTTCTCACAAGTCCTCTCAGTGATGAGAGGGGGGATTCACATAACAGCCCAAACTCTCCAGTCCCCAGTCTCCACTGGCCACAGCAAAATCATAATTTGTTTATTACATCCTATTTCATAGTACATTGCTTTGCCTGAACTGAATAACATACACCTTCAAGAACCATTGAAACTGATTTCTATACTGAAATTAGCTTCAGCCATAAACCATAGGCCCATAGTTTTGTTTTTCTGTCAAGAAATGCTCCCTAGTGATACGGGAATGGAGAAAGCCGGAAATGAAGTGAAGAAACAGAGCATTTTGGAAATGTTGTGGCAAAGAAGAGAAGATTGCCTGGTTTGGTGTGGAAATAAATATGGACAGTTGGTCGAGAAGATCCGTGAAGAGTCATTCTCTCTTTGAAAGTTGGGTTGGCATTGACACTAGTCTCCCTATTGTATCTGATGGAGCCACTCTTTCAAGGAATTGGGCAAAATGCCATTTGGGCTGTCATGGCTGTGGTTGTGGTGCTTGAGTTCACTGCAGGTAAGAGTCTCCCTCAGATGGCTTTATTGGTCTTAAATGGGCATAGGAGACAATTAATGGTGTGCATAACCACAAGCGTTTCATTGAAGAAATATGTGATATGATGGTTCCTCTTTTTCACTTACTCATATTTGCTGGTATTTCAGGGGCAACTCTGTGCAAAGGATTGAATAGAGGAGTTGATATGATGGTCACTGGCATTTTTCATTGAGTATATTGCAAATGAGTTGGGTCACATATTTCGAGCTATTTTTATTGCATTTGCTGTCTTTCTGATTGGTACTACTTTTATCTCCATCTGCTTAATTGGTTTCCTTTCATTTTACAGAAGGAAATTTTGATTCTTGACTTCTGGTTAGAATAAATATATAGTGATTTTCATTTATTTAATACTGGTTCACTGTCTGAGCTTCTCACTTTTACTCCCTCTCATAATCTTTCCAAACTAAGAGAAGAGTTTGAACTTGTATAGGTGCTTCAGCTACATACATGAGGTTCTTTCCATATATAAAGAATAACTATGACTATGGCATTGTAATTTTCCTCTTAACCATCCAGTCATGGGTCCGCTCATTGGAATTCATGGTTTTTAAAAATGAATCGACGACCGAACCGATCAGGGTCTGGTTACCGGTTTGAACAGTCTGATCGTTCAATCCGAATGGTCGGCCCGTTTTAACAAAAAACATTTTAAAAATTAAAAAAAAAAGGAAAACGGTCAAAACCATTCAAACGGTTAACCAGCCGGTTCAGTGGTTTGCTGACCAAAATCAACAATTTTGGGGAAAAACGGAACCGATCAAGTGACCGGTTCCCGATTTTTCCGGTCCGGCCGTCCAGTCTGGTCTGGTTTTGAAAACCATCCAAGGAATCGTTTGTGTATCTCTCCTCCTATTCCTCCTAATTAGTGGTTATAGACTTATGGTTATTCCATTCTATTCCTTACTTAGAGGCATTATATATAAATGTAGATAAATTTGTGTATAAATGAAATTGTATATGCTTATATGTAATGAAATGTCATGGTGCTTGCTTTAAACCACAGTTCAAAATGTATACGTTGTGTGTATTGATATCTGCTTCTAATCGGATTCAAATTCATATTTGAAAAGTTAATCGGTCAAATTCGAATCGAATCGAATCGAATATTCAATTTATAATCAAAATCGAATTCGAATTGATATATTCAATATCTGTCGAATATCGAATCGAATGCGGATATTGGTATTTATAATCTGTTTTGAATTTGAATCTAGCTTGATTCGATTCAAATTTGATCCATTTACAGGCCTAAATCAAATCCGGTCTGCACATGGGTTGGGGGATGGGCTACCCCCGTTGTGTAGCCCTTAAACATATTAATAAGTGTTTATCCTAATTTTTTTGGTAATAAGTTTTATCCTAATAAATATTTGAATGTTTGGTGAAAAAGTTCTTATTTAAAATGGGGGTAATATGGGTATTTTGAAAATAACGTAACTGGCCAAGATGGGCTAAAAATGCAAGAAGCATTTTTTTTCATAAAGGGCTTAAAAAAGCTGATGTTTTTAGCATATTCAAAATGGGGCTTATTTCTTGAAAAAACACTTATTCGGACCTATTTCCCAAACGCATATTAGTGCTTATTGGTGTGGTCCTCCCTAAAATAGTGTTTTTTCCCAATAAATGTTTAAAAATAAATACTCCGAAATGAGGGTTAAATATGGTATTAGTGTTAGCTACTTAGCTTAAGTGCCAATTTGAGAGGGCATTCATGCAATGGGCCCTCAATAAAACTATTTTGGAACCTTCTTGCAAGCGATTCATTCAATGCAGCTCAATCAATGATGAAATCCTCCCAAACAAGCCCTAAGTTAAATTGTAATCAGCTGCCGTTTATTGTGCTGAACTCTAGATAATGGTGTATTTTCGTGTAAGTTGCTGGTGTGGGATGAAAAATAGAATTAAAATTGACTAGCCTTTGCATTTTTGCCTTTTCGTTGGCTTTTGGATTATGGTGATGAATTGGAGTGGAAGGGAATAAGATTTATTATTTTTTGAAATAATACTTTTATTTTGGGGAAATTGTCTAAAATTCACCATGAGTTTTCAGTATTTCTCTTAAACTCACCACAACTTTTCAAAATGTCTAAAACTCACTATGTCACTAACTTGACGTTAAACAGACTAACGGGTGTTAATATATTATCATTTTAACCTTCATAGAAAAATATAAAATAAATTAACGGTTGTTAATATACTACCATTTTAATATTTAGACATGAAAAAATGAAAAAGTTCAAAAAATATTTTCAAATATAAAATACATAAAAAATAGAAATTACAAAAAATATAAAAAAGTATAGAGATTGCAAACAAAATAAAAATTATTTTCAAACTATAGAAATTGAAAAACAAAATCAGAAAATAAAAATTGTAGAAAAGACACAAAAAATTATAGAAAAACACAGAAATTGCAAATAAATAAAAAAATACAAGAAAATTTATAAATTGTAGAAAATTGAAAAATGTAAAAAAAAATTGGAAATTATAACAAAGCACTAAAATGCATAAAAAAACAAGAAAATTGAAAACTTAAAAAGACCATTTTTCCTCTAACTCACCATTCAAGGGTAATTTGGTCATAAAAATCGTTATTTATGCTGACATGGACACCTCTGTTAAGAAGCATTAACGGTGCACTAGCGGAAGGTGGGTTTTGGAAAATAAAAACTTTCTAACATGGTGAGTTTTAGACATCTTGAAAAATCGTGGTGAGTTTTAGACAATTTCCCTTTATTTTATTTTTGCTATATGCTTTTTTTTTTTGGAGATTGACAGTGGTTGCCGAACTAATAATGGCGGATGCTACCTCTTTCAAATCTCTTTCTGTACTTCTTTTTAAACAAATAAAAAAGAGAATATATATTGATGTAGCGCGATCCGGTCACTCCTACCTGGCACTCACGTGGCTCCTGGAAGATACCTGAGATGGAGAAGAAGAAGAATCCCCGGGGGCTTACCCGGCGGGAACACTCCGATGCTTAAGTTAGTACTCTATAGGAGAAGCAAGGAGAAGACGAAGGCTAAGACTGTAGATAGCGCAGGTGTAGAAGATGATGATACCTGTCCTCCTTGATATTAAGTTCCTTATAGCTGAAATCCGTTGCCTCTAGCCCCTTGGCTTCTGACAGAGCAGGTATAACCGCCACTGTCAACCTGCCGCAACCGTTATTGGCAGGGCTGAGGTGGCACGCGCGGGGCCGTCACCGCAGGGTATGCACCTGTCAGGTGTAAGGCACCTTCTAAAGGTGGTAAGCACGACGCTGCTTGATGAGGGACATGGTTGCTGTCCCCAGATTGGTCGGGTATGGTGGTCGGGCAGGAGATCTTCCTGTGATATGCCGGACTACCCTTTCACGAGTTACCCTGTGCCGGGCTATCTCGTAAGCGGCGAGCTGCCTGTGGCAAGCTAAGTCGAGCTGTCTAGCCCGAGGTGTCTTCACCTCGGGTGTTTATAGGCGGATAGGTGTGTTCCTGTCTAGGAGTGATCCGAGGTCCATTGGGAGGAGCTCGGGTATTAGGAAAGGTCAGGGGACCCCGAGCTCGGAGGCAGCTCGGGGTGCCTTAGCCCTAGGGAGGGGGTGTAGGCCAAGCGGCTCATTCGCGAGCTAAAGTTGCCTCGGGGTATTCCTTCAAAGGTAGCTCAGGGAACCCGATGCTCGCGTCATGGCGAGCTTCTCCTGTTGTGGGCTATGATACAACGAGCTGCTTTATGGGCCCGTCACTAGGCTATAATGCTGAGTTGTTGCTCGGGCTGAGTCAGTGCCCATGTGTCATCGTTTCATAGGTCGGGTCAAACCGTCCTCCATCAATTGCCCCCCACTCCTTGTGCTGAGAGCATTGCCTTTGCGCAAGGAGTTAATGAAGCGTGATAGACTGATTTGACCGAAATTCAAACTTGATTGACTACTCGCATTAAATGCGCCCGCGAGAATCAAGAGATTTTCTGACTTTTCTGACTTTTTGGGTTCCCAAAACATGCAGAAGTGGCTTTTAATTTTGAGCGTTGTGCAGCCGTCATTGCCTTAATTGTGGAAGACGTGCCGCCAATCACCTTTGGTTTTTAGAAGGCATGCGGTCAGTGCGCCTGCGAGTTGTTGAATCTGCTTAGATTTAGGTCGTCGCTTCGGAGAACCGCTAATCACCTTAAGTTTTCAGAAGGCGTGCGGTCAGCGCGCCTGCAAGCCGTTGGATCTGCTTAGATCTGGGCCGTCGCTTCGGAGACATGGGGGCTATAAATAGGGGGGCCCTTTGGGCCTCGTTTCCCCCACGCCATCTTGCTATCTTCGGATTCTGAGGTCGCGCATCTGTCAAGCCTACCCGAGTTCCTCAACTTATTTCATCCTGTCCCCTTTCGGTGAGTCTTACTTATTGTCAGTCATGTTCGGATACCCGTACCATGTCCGTCACCATGGCGGTGACCAAGATGATGATGCTCCCTCGAACTCGGGGGGAGCTTAGGAGCAGGTTCCGGGGGCCAGGGAGGTCTCCGGCAAAGGAGCTTCCACTTCGTGGGGAAGGGAGCCCGATACTTTCGGCCCTTCCTCCATGACAGAGGGGAGACTTAGGTCTCTGATTAGCTATTTCCACCTCCCTAGGGACCTTCTCTACTACATCCCCACTGGTAACTTTCCGTGGGAGCATGCCCCAATGACATAGTCATTTACCAGGAACAGCTCGAGGTTGGCCTGCGTCTCCCTCTGCACCCCCTGATAGTGGAGGTGCTAAACCACTTCAATGTCACTATTGACCAACTCTATCCCAATGGCATCCGGAACTTGGTTGGGACGATATCCTTGTGTTGGGAATACTGTCTTCCCCTGAGTCTGGACATCTTTTTCGCCATCCTTTGTATAAAGAATTTCACTCCCGGGGCTCCGCCGGAGAGGCGTCTCTACTACTTCTCTCCCCCTCGTGGCTACAAGCTCTTACATGAGCTTCCGAAGAAAATCCCCGCTTGGAAGCGGGATTATTTTTTGGTCCGCAACCCTGAAGGGTGGCCCTTCCCTACTTCTTGGAGGGGCGCCATCCAGGACTTCGAGGTCGAGCTGGACCCTGAAACTCAGAAAACGATGCTGTCCTGGGCATCAGTAGGCTTCCTTTGTTCGGACTACTTGGCCGAGGAGAAGCTCATGCAGGCTGGCCTGAGCCCGGGTAGGTTGTCCTTTTAGGTCGCGTGGTTTTTGTCGCGACATTGTGTTCGTATGTATATATATATCTCGTTCTTACCGAACTAATACTGTGATTTCTTCTTGGCAGCCATCATGTCTGGTATCGACTCGCGCCGCCTTCT
>NW_010729124.1:3775830-3791368 GCF_000365185.1 Nelumbo nucifera
CTTTCTTGTCTGCCGCAGGAGGAGGCCTGGCTCCTAGGAGGGTTCTGGGGGGCCTCTCCTTGGCGAGAAAGGTGCTCCTCCTGACGGCGAGACCTAGCTCGCTGTGAGGTTGGGTGCCGAGGGGGGAGCTACGGCTGTTGAAGTTGAGGTTGAGGTTGCTGAGGGAATTGCTGCTTATCTTGGTACTAGGAGAACTGGTGTAGCACCTGTTGCTGATAGAGTTGGAATTGTTGAAACTGTTGCATTTGAGCTTGCATGGCTCGCATGCACTGCACCAAGTCCTCCAGTTGGTTTGGCTTGGCCGCTGGGGGTACAATCGAGGGTTCAGTGAAGGTTGCTCCGACTGTGGTAGGGAGTGGAGCAACGACGGGTGCCCCTGTAAGAGGCACGTTCAAACTAGGGATCCCGTCCGCCGAGAGAGGGACGGTGAACTGTCCGATGCAGACAGTAGGAAGTTGGGGCTGTTCCCTGGAGTTATCCATCTCCATGCTTCGTCCGATGTTGCTTGAGGAAGCCATGAGTGTTGAGTTTTCAAGGAAGAAAGAGTTGTGAAGGTTTAGAGAAGTCTTTTCGAAGTGTTTCCCACAGACAACGCCAAATGATGTAGCGCGATCCGGTCACTCCTACCTGGCACTCACGTGGCTCCTGGAAGATACCTGAGATGGAGAAGAAGAAGAATCCTCGGGGGCTTACCCGGCGAGAACACTCCGATGCTTAAGTTAGTACTCTGTAGGAGAAGCAAGGAGAAGACGAAGGCTAAGAGTGTAGATAACGCAGGTGTAGAAGATGATGATACTTGTCCTCCTTGATATTAAGTTCCTTATAGCTGAAATCCGTTGCCTCTGGCCCCTTGGCTTCTGACAAGGTGGGTATAACCGCCACTGTCAACCTGCCGCAGCCGTTATTGGCAGGGCTGAGGTGGCACGCGCTGGGCCGTCACTGCAGGGTACGTGCCTGTCGGGTGTAAGGCACCTTCTAAAGGTGGCAGGCACGACGCTACCTGACGAGGGACATGGCTGCTATCCCCAGATTTGTCGGGTACAGTGGTCGGGCAGGAGATCTTCCTGCGATATGCCGGACTACCCTTTCGCGAGTTACCCTGTGCTGGGCTATCTCGTAAGCGGCGAACTGGCAGCTCTGGGTGCCTTAGCCCTGGGGAGGGGGTGTAGGCCAGGCGGCTCATTCGCGAGCTAAAGTTGCCTCGGGGTATTCCTTCAAGGGTAGCTCGGGGAACCCGGAGCTCGCATCGTGACGAGCTTCTCCTGTTGTGGGCTACGATACAGCGAGCTGCTTTATGGGCCCGTCACTAGGCTATAATGCTGAGCTGTTGCTCACGCTGAGTCAGTACCCACGTGTCATTGTTTCATAGGTCTGGTCAAACCATCCTCCATCATATATATATATATATATATTTCAAAACTTAGAGTTTATAGCAATAAGGCCAAAATGGTCTTATGAAAGTTAGAATTAATAGAATTCTAAAAACAAAGTCTTGAAATCTAAATGTATAGAATAGTGCTCTTCGGAAATGAAAGTTTGGCGATAAGGTTCTATTTGCAATAAGGTTCAAAGTATCTAAACGATTAAGTGTATAGAAAAGATCAATTTAAGAGATGTATCAGAATATGTCTTGGATATACATGTATACTGATGAAAAATTAAGATACGCATAGAAATATTATAGATCAAGGTTTTAAAAACCAACCTGGACACCAAATTGCTTTGGCTACCGGTTTTTGGGTTATCAGTTTGACCAACTAGGTCGAACAGGTTGAAATGGTCAAGGTAACTTTTGCATCTTGACCATTGAATTAGAATATTAGGTCAGGTTAAGAAGAAATATAAATAGAGAGGAGGTATGTCAGCTGGGAAAGGAAAATGAAGAAATAAAATGAAAGAAAAGAAAGGAGGAGGAGGAGGAGGAGGTGGTGGTGGTGGTTCAACTGCGATGATAACAACGGTGATGGTGGCAGCAACAACGACAATGGTATTAGATAGCAACAGCAAGCCAGCGATAGCAAATCCGACCTTAGGTCTACTAGATCTTAGATCTGGCAGATCCCTTTCACTCACTCACTCTCTCTCTCTCTCTCTCTTTCTCTCTCTCTCTCTCTCTCTTGTCTCAATGATCTCAAAATTGAGATCTGAGAACTGATATCTCTATCTCAGATATGAGATCTCCTCTATTTACACTACTTAAAAGTTAAATAAAACCATGAACCGCTGCCCAAGTTGAACAGTTTAGCGGTTCGACAGCTCGAGTCAGCAATTCTTTGACCATTCCAACATTCTTTGAGAATTAACAATCCTAAGAAAAACTGGACCAGAGATATGACTGGTTCCCAGTTCGAATGGTCCAACTGCCCAGTTTGGTCCGGTTTTGAAAACCATGCAATAAATACTCTTATAAATCATTACAAATACATCAATAATATTAAATATAAGGCCTAAATTAATGAGTTATTTATACATAAAAATCACATCCTTTAGTGATTATTATGATAGAATATATCATGATCAATATACGGGAACATAACAGTATTCTTTAATAATGTTATAACTACGAAATATAAACCTAATAATTATTGGTTGATGAAATATTTTCTGTAATTTTTTAAACAATTATTTATTTCTTATTCAAACAATTATTTTATTTTTATTAAAAAATGTTTTAAAAATTAAAAATAAAAATGTAACAAAATATAACTCTATGGATGTGATAAATCATCCATAAATTTACAACATGGTAAATATTATGGTTAGATCACCCAAAAAATAGAAAAAATAAATATTTTTGTTTTATAAATAAAATACTTCTTCCATACTAAAAATGAAAAGAAATATTTTTTATTCTAAAAATTACAAGAAATTTCAATAGATATATGGATATGGTAGACTGCCCATAGATCTATGATGTAATTATTCTTCATGGGAAAATTACACCAAAAATATAATTTTTTTATTATTTTTTATTTTCTGAATTATCTTCAAAAATTACATAGATCTATTTAAAGTACAAAAAATATAAGATTTTCAACACAAGGAGAGTATATCAATGTATATAGAAGAATTTCCATGCACTAAAACAAAAAAAAACCAAAATATTGCAACATATTATAAAATAAATTGAAAAAACACCTATTTTTGCAATTTTTGAGAAAAGTCTAAAAATTTTAAAAATCTTGTGTTTTGGAGGTTGTTTTTAGGGTTTTCTTAAAGATCATGCAATCCAAGATTATGTAGGGATGATTTGGTAAATTTGAAAAAGAAATAAAGCTTTTGGAGAGAGTTAGAAGTCTTTTTTTTTCAGGTTTTTAATTTGTTTTTAGCTTATAGGAAAGTCATATTGTGTTGGCCAATACACCCCAATATGACTAAGATACGGTCCTGATACACCTCAATACAACCCTGATACAATTATGATACAGAGTTAACATGACCAAAAAAGACATGATACAAAGGATTTTGTAACATTTCTTGTGTCGACCCCTTAAATATACACTATCTATTGACCGATATATTGCAAAATTTTGAACCTTGTAAACGAAGTCATATTAGGTTTTGGTTGGATCAAGTAATGTAAGGCTAGGCAGGGTTTGGAACTGATGCAGTTTTCTTAAAATGGAGTTACATTAGCGTCACGTCTGAAATCTGTTTTTTAAATCTAAGACTAGGCAGTGTATGGTTATACGTTTTTCTGAAAAAACGTTTTTTTTTACCATATCTTAAAAATCGTAAAATGTATGATATAAGAGAAAACAACTTATTTTTTTGGCATTTTCTTATTTTTTTACTATTGCTAGTAATAGTATGCTGATGTGGCATTCAATATGCTGACGTGGCAGCAACCATCACCAGCCCCAAACCAAAAAAAAAAAAAAAACTGAGAAAATGGCATACCAATGTGGCATCATTTTCTCAGAAAACACATTTAGGAAACGACATTAATTTCAAACATAGCTTAAGGGTTTGCACCGTAATTTGGATTCATAATATTTTCTAACCCTGACCTAACCTGAAGTGCAACCTGATCCAGTCCGACGAGTCCCAAGTCCCAACTCTCATGTTTGCAGCAGTACTGTGCATGCGGCGCGTAAGACCTAGAGTGTCAGTCTCTGCGCTCTCTCTCTCTCTCTCTCTGATACCAAAAACCAAAAACAAAAACTGTTCTCGGTGGGTCTGTACTCTGTACATCAATATCTAATTTCAACTCAACTCGGGACTTCAAATGATCTGCTGAGAAGTAACTATTACGATTTGAAAAAAAAATATTACGAATTTACGATTGAGTTCGGTTTGCATGGCATAGCTCGGTTCTGGCGGTCTGATCCGGCGGTGGTGGTCGAATTTTAACTTTTTGTTTTGAATTTTTGGCGGCAAAATACTTTCTATCATTTGTTCAATTTCCACCGATTTGCTGTTACTACTTGCTACATACATACATATACACAAGTATCTGTTGGGATATGGCATCCAAAACTTCCCACTAAGGACAATTATATTCTCATTGTTGGACCAAGCTCTAACAAACGACTCCTGGACCCACCCAAGTGCCAGGGAAAGCCTCTAAGCGTTGGATGAGCATCAGAGAGGAAAGCTGACGTGGGCGATGATAACACCTTCAGGGGAAGTCAATAATTTTAGTGGGACGCGCCAAAATAGTTTTTTTTTGGCGGCAATTTGGCGGGTGGGATGGGCTTTGGGGGAGGAACTGGGAACAAATGTTTAGGATCAAGGGTATTTTCGTAATAAAGAAAAAAGAAAGCCCAGCTAGGGTTTCGAGTTGTACTGGAACTGGGGTGGTAAAGGGCAGGGTTATGTATTGGTGTCGGTTCGTTTTTTTATTTCTTCATCTCCTCCTCTCCCTTTCTCGCTCTGCATGACTGCATGTCGGTTCCCTTATTTAGCTACCCACATTCCTTCCCGCTTTACTCTCTCTCTCTCTCTCTCTCGTCTTCCTGCCAACCGTTACAGCTTAAAGATCATAAGCCTTCTATCTCTCTTTCTCTCTGGTTTTAGAGGTTGACAATAAGGTTCCCTGTTCTGTTCTGTTTGATCACTGCTTCACTCAGTCAAGATCTGATCCATTTCCTTATATCCCAGCATCTCTCTCTGTCTCTGTTGCTCCAATTTACTATACTTATGCCCCGGGGGTCTCAGATCTCTTCCTTAAATGCAATAGTTCCTTTAACTGGAATTGTATTAGATCTTTTGTCTTTCTTACTCTCTCTGAGTCGCACTTCACTCTCTCTTGTTTCTTCTTGATAATGGTTGGAGAGGGTATCTTTGTAGCTTAAATAGTGTGTACGTAGATCAAGTGATCAACTCTACTTTGACGGGTCGACCCTCCTTTCTGGGTTTATTTTAGATCTTCAAAAGTGGTAATAGAGATGATGGATCTGAGTGAAAAGGTGAGTGATCATGACTCTGTATTCCTTGTTGGGTTTTCCATTTGCGGTGTATCATGTATGATGGGTGGCATACCCATTATTATTACTTTCGATTTGAGAGGGCTGATTGTGTTGCTTTCTATTCGAGTTTTCCTTTTCAGGCACAGGGATCGGGGTCTGAAGACATTAATACTTCATTGGAAGAAAGCCAGGCGAACGAACTCAAGAAGAGCTGCACAGATTGCCGAACGACAAAAACCCCTTTGTGGAGGGGCGGTCCGGCTGGGCCTAAGGTGATCATCGAACAAAAGCTATTTACCTCGTTTCGATTCTGGGGGTTGAAGTTTTGTTGGGTTTATCACTTTTGTCTTGATCTTATGTTGGTTTTTCCATGTGTATTCCATTCCTTTCCAGTCGCTCTGTAATGCTTGCGGGATCAGATACAGGAAGAAGAGGAGGGCTATCCTGGGTCTGAACAAGGGAGGATCGGACAAGGAGAAGAAAGAGAGCAAGAGTAGTGGCAGCAGGAATAACAAGCTGGGCGTATCGTTGAAGCAGCTGAATTTGCTGGCTTTGGGAAGAGAGGTTCTATTACAGAGATCGATGATAGCGAAGCAGAGGAAGTTGGGAGAAGAAGAGCAAGCGGCCGTACTGTTGATGGCTCTCTCCTGTGGTTCTGTGTATGCCTAAAACAGAAAACTAGTGGGAGAAAGAGCCCTAACCACAGCACCTTCCATTTTCTTTCTCACTCTACTTCTCTTTGCTTTTATTTTAACCCTTCTACCTTTTATTGTTATTTGTTTTTCTTTTCATTTTTGTTTTGTGACGAGAAGATTAGAATCTGAATTTTGAAGAAGAGATCAGATAGAATGGAGCTGAAGATTGAAGAGAATGGATGGAGCAAATCCATGTTTCGCTAATATAATATTATTGAGTTGTTTTTTCCCCTTTTTTTTGTGTTGATGGAGGATTAGGATAGAGAAAGAGAGAGAGATCAATCAGAAAATTTCTGAAATTTAGTGTATAATGATAATGTTGAGATACTATGGGGAATATATATTTTTCATGCTTTCTTATTCCTTTTTTTTTTTCAAGTACACCGATTAGCCCATAATCTACGGTTCACTAACTAACCATCACAACTACTATTTCCGGGTCGCGCCTGCGCATTTGTTTATATTTATTATAATTAATCACTTTTAGGATTTGTTTGTTTGTTTTCTACTTTTTTTACGGAATTCAACTTCCACCATTGACCATATCACCACAAATTTTCCTGGATTTTGTTTGTTAGGGCTTCTTTCTTTGCGCCTCTCTCTCGCTCTCTCTCTCTCCATGTTGTATGCGGAAGAATGAAACCCTGTATCTTTTGCAATCAAATACTCTGACACATATCATCCACCTATGCATTCGCTGTGCACATAACATCCAGTACATCTCTCTACATACATTGGGAATATCTACAGGATGTGTGTAGAGTTTTTACTTGCAAAGAATTCTTAATTCTGAAATCTTCGTAAGCAATATAAGAACAAGTGGCTAGGCTAGCTGTGAACTTGATCAAATGTTTTGATTTGTTATCTTACTTAAATTGGATCGATCCGATTCGGTTTGGGTTTATGTTGGACCACCAAATTTACGATCTTTTATAAGTCCATACCTCGGTTTGTGTTTGATTGATGAATTGATGTAAAGGAATAAAAATCAAGTGACAAAAGTCAAGAGAGCATACGCGAGCTTGTCCTGTAAAAGTAGCCATTTGTGCAAGAATTTAATATCCAGACTCCAGAGCTTTTGGGGTTCAATGGCTTAAATCTTGTTTGTGCGTGTAACCTCTTTTGTCTCTCTCTTTATCACAACTTTTAGCAGTGACGTGGCAGGAGCTGTTATATGTTTTAGGGTTCAGTGGTTATATACATACTTTATCAATCAATATTAGAAAGTGCATAGATGTTTTTCACATGACAATTTATGATGATTATGATGATAATAGTAAATAATATTAAATAATAAATTTTCAAAGTTTTTTATATTTTGATGCTTATAAAAGTTATTTTTATTTTTCACATTTATTTTTGTTTAATATAAAAAATATATGATATTAAAGAGGTGTCCAAATGTTTTTTATATTTTTTGTATTTTTTATACTTGTGTGTTTTTATATTTTTTTTAATGTTTATTTTTATTATTATTTAATTATGTCATCAAGGATTTAGCCATTTGAATTAAAAAGGTTGAATTGTTGACTTGCCACTAAATAGGAAAACAACTCTAGTTTTAAATTTGTATTTTTTCTATCATCAATATGGCTAATTAATATAGGTTTCAATGACAGAATGAAAGTTAATGCCCTAAATATAAGATTTAATGAGAGAATTAAATAAGGAGAAATGTAGTAATTACATTTTGTAGGTTCACAATTACCAAATTTAAAAATAGGGTATTCTAATCTAGGATTCAATGAATGTTAATTAGAATTAATATCTTAAACATAAGACTTAATGAGAGGAACTTGAATAAGGAGAAAAGTAGTTATCGAATTACATTTTTGTGCTTACAATTAGAAAATAACCAAAACGAAAATTGTGGTATTTTAGTCAAATAAAAGTTCTACACCTTCATTCACACTTTTAATGACATAAACATAATAATAGTTTATCCAAATTTGAACTTTGGGTTTCTCTCCAAAACCCCATTATGCATGTTATATTTATCTCTTTCCCCTTATCATTCAATTGATGGAGTGGAATTACTGAAATTAATTGGACTAGGTGTTTGGAATTCAATAGAGAAATGAAAATATACATACTACTAACGTTTTAAACTCGTTGATGACCTAGCTGGTTGAACCGTTCAAACTATCACCCGGCCTTGATTTTGGGTATGGTTCTGTTGAATCCCACCAATCAATCAAAAAACGTTTACCTGGTCAGAAACCGTCAGACCTGGGTGGTTCAATTTTTGACCCGTTTAAATCATCACCCAGCCTTGATTACGGGTTCGGTTCTATTGAAACCCACTATTCAATAAGAAAATGTTGATTTGGTAAAAAACTGTCCAACTTGGGTGGTTTAATCGTTGGCACATCCGATTTAGTCACCAGGTTGCGGGATGCACACTCAATGTATGTGTAAACTTTCGGAGGCCATAGCTTTGCACTTTGATGTCTGGTTAGGGTGATTCTTCTTTTTTTTTATTTTTTTTATGTTGGGTAACTTTTCAAGATCTTTGTGTCTGAAGGCCTTGCTATTTTTGCCAAAAAACTCTTTTTCGGTCTCAAATCGCAAATTGTAATATTTTTTACAGATAAAAAAATAAAAATTGAATTAAAAACATAAATTGACTATAAAATAATACATATATTACGTGTAGAACAAAATTGCTGATGTGGCATGATCTGACCCATTCAACCTGGGCGGTCTAATTGGTGACCACTATGACCTAAAGGCAAAAACGGTTCGACCTCCGGGTCACTTTTTAAAACATTGCATGTTATGAATTATGTCTAATATGTTTGTTTGCAATGCATTTTTATTTCACTAATACAAATTCATGGGAGTGCAAATCAGAAAATTGAAATTTGTTTTTGCTTTGAGTTTTATTTTACTTTATCTACACTACAAATTTGCACTTTCATACTTTTGCATCAGTGCAAACGAAATTGCACTACAAAACAAATAAGTCTAAAAGTGCACCATGCATGAAGCCAAATTGAGACATTGTTTTTTATGCATTTCACTCACACAGTCACACTTTTTCTATTTAATTACTTTATTTTGTTTTCCTTCGTAGAGTGCAACAATTTCCAAAAAATGATATATTTTTTTTTTCTGGTAGAACTATAGGGATGATTTACCTAATATTTTAGGAACCTTCTTCGAAATTAATTATTAGTGACGATTCATTTATCTAATGATATTCGTTTTTTGTTTTTTCTTCTTGTCTATATAATGGATTAGTTTGGGTGTCATTAGAGAGTTGAAAAACTAGTTTTTTTTTTTTCTTTTTCTTTTAAAATTTTCTGGTTGTTCTATAGTTTCCTCCACAAGTCAGGTATTTGTTAATCTTATTACTATTCCACCGTGCGAAGGGAAAATAGGAATTTGGTTCAATTATTATTGTTGTATAGGCTGTGTATGGTTGCAATGGGAATAAATTTGCACTGATACAAACTATAACAGTGCAAATTATTTGAGTATAAATTCTGACCTATTTTAGTTTCAAAATTTAGCTTATTTTGTTTGACGGCATGAAACATAATAAAGTAAAGGGTAAAATATAAAAATCTCCCCTGAAATTTCTGACAATCATAAAACCTCCTCTATAGTTGCACTTTAGCAAAAGCCTCCCTTGTTTATTAAAAAATCTGACAAAAACCTCCTTTCCGTCAATGATCAAGTCAGAAAACGTCAATAGTTACGAAATTACCCCTAAATGTCATTTAATTATTCTGAAAAGTACCATATATATATATATATATATATATATATATATATATTTTCCCTCAAAGGAGCAATATGCTACATTTTCCTTTTAATTTTTGTCAGATTAGAAGAACGTAAACCCTAAAGTTGCAGCGGTGCCAGTGCCAACGGCTACCTCCCCTATTTTTTGTCCCTAAGGCTAATAGGGGATTCAAGGATTTTGGTCTCCGTTACAAAGCAAGAATCCCCACCTCATTTTGCAAAAAATCAGTGTTAAGACATACTGAATAGTGCCAGTGCCAACGGCTACCTCATTGGCTTTGTAACAGGGGTATAATGTCAATGGCTATCTCTCCTTGATTGAAAGTGAGGGAAGAAATCGCCAAAGATGAAGAAAATGGAAAGGAAAAAGAGAGTCAATAGAATTCCTTGAACCCTTGTCCTGCGTTCCTCGAACCCTTTGCTGTGTTCCTCCTACTACACTCCAGACTTGATAATCTGGGATAAGAAAAAAGGGTAAATAGGACGACATGAGAGGAAAAGAGGATAAAATGTCAACAGGAGTATTTTAGCAAAAATAGATGTAAATTAATTTGAAAAAGGGTAAAATAGGTAATTAAAAAAATTGATTCATCAGTTTAATGTTTTCCATCTTGAACATTGACGGAAGGGAGGTTTTTGTCGGGTTTTTTAAAAATCTAAGGAAAGTTTTTGTTAAAACAAAATTATAGGAGAGGTTTTTTATGATTGTCAGTAACTTTAGGGAAAGTTTTTATATTTTACCCTAAAGTAAAATCCAAAACAAAATTAAACAAGAATTTATATTTTTTACATTTATACTCCCATGCATTTGTATTAGTGTAAATTTAAATTTGCACGGCAACCAAACACAACCACATTTTCAAAACATTGCTTTGCGATATGTGTTTGTTTTTTAGTAAAATGGAGAATATATTTTTTTTGGTTTTTTTTTTTTCCTTTTAACACTGAAATGCGTTGTTTTTATGAACAAGAATTCTTTCAATGTTGTTACATTGAAACAAGGAAAAATTTCTGGTTGCGGTTGAGATCTAACAATTTGGTATATAGGATTTGGTGATAACCACTCAATCTGATAAAAGCATTGGACCCATATGAGGAAATTTCTGGTAGAACCAGCTGGCAAATCCATATATGCCTATAATAAAAGAGACAGTTTCATGCTCTTTGCTTTTGTTCTTTCATCAATGATTGAATTTTTCTTTTCCAATATTTACGTCTGTCATTTTTGTTAATACTTACATATCACCCAATTGTCTCGTTATTTTATAGCTATTTCCCCTCTTAGCTTCATGTTGTAAAGGGTGGTGCCACCACCACAAACTACTGCTATATCTGAAACAAACTTACTATTAGTTTCGGTTCTCATCATATTTTCCCACATAGGAAACCAATTTTATCATCAACCATCAAAGAACATAAAAAGGGTAAAAAATTAAGGTTTTTTTTTGCAGTTAAAGGCAACTTTTTGCCCTTAAAAACAATAAACGTTAATATTTTTATATAATAACTAAAATAAGATAGTATTTTTGGAAAAATATCAAAAAAGGGGCGGTAGATCGTCTTCCTCCTCCGCCTGCGAATGTATCCGCTTGGGCTGTGATAATGTCTGAATGAGGTTCATGCAAAAAAGACAAATAATTTATAAATTGTACCGGAAAACCGCTTAATTGGCCGGAAAACCACATTACAGCTGCTGATGATTTTTTTTTTTTTTTCCGATTTGCAGGATAGGGCCAGGTACAAAAGCTTGGTCCGGCAACATCTTGATCTTGAAACAGTGAGATCGAGGTTGGAAGAAGGACGATACTCCGGTTGCAGCTGAAAGTTCTTCTGTGATCTTGGTCACCTCTTTAGCAATGCGATTGTATTCTTCCCCAAGAACTCGTCCAGTCCTCTACCGCAACTGCACTTATGGCGAATCCAGTATCATCCAAAATCAAACCGCCGAATTCAATGCTTCTTAAACCAAAGCCTGCTGCTCCCGAATGCTTAAGCGGTTGTATCCCGCGAAAAGGAGTGTCGGGCGCAGCTGTAATGTCTAATATTACAGACCGTAGAAAACTCACCCGCTTCCGGATCAAGCTTCTGTACTCCTTTCGGACCGCAGAAAACTCATGGTAAGGGAATCTGCGATATGTAGTTTTAGACATTGCAGTTCAAGAGTGTCCGAAAGCGGTTGTCTCCAGCGAAAAGGAGTGTCGGGCTCCTAGCTTGAGTCATCAGCAGTGCCTATTACCTTTCTTTGATACGATTACTCTATTTCTCGACCTGGCCGGAAAAATAGACAGCTGCTGCGGAGTCTATTTGCAGTCCTGCAAATAGACAGCCGGACCGCTTTCGGACCAAGCTAGGAGCCATTGAGTCAACTGACTCAATAGGACTCAATAGACAGACGGACAAATAGACAGCAGTGTCCGAAAGCGGTCTGACTCATCAGTAACTTGGTCCCGGCTCCTAGCTTGAGCCATTGAGTCATCAGCAGCGAAAAGGGGTGGCCGGAAAAATACAGAGACAAAGGAGGAAGACGATCAACATTGTCTATTGCCCTTTTTTGATATTTTTATAAAAAGTTATCCCATTTTAATTATTACATAAAATATTACTTTTTACTTATATTAAGGAAAAAAAGTTGCGCTTAACTGCTAGAAACCCAAAAATTAACACAAAATTCAAAAATCGAGCCGATAGCAGTATTTTTGCACCCCTCTCTCTTTGTTCTTGGTATTGTTTTTTGCTCCGTGTTTTTGAGATAGTGTTTTCAACTCATCATTGACCCGGCCAGTTGAATCATTGAAACCATTATTCGGTCTTTATTCTGGGTCCAGTTCTATTGAAATCCATTGTTCACTTAAATATCAATGACTTGCTCAAAAACCATCTAACCCAAGCCGTTCAACCATTTGACCTGATCATCGGGTCATGGGTTGCACACTTAATGTATGTGCAAATTTTTAGAGGCTATAATTTTGCACTATGATGCTCGATTGGGGTGATTTTTGTTCTGATTTTGAGTAAATTTTCGAGATCTATATGACCCAAGGTGTGATATACGCCTTACCCCCCTATTTTTGCTAAAAAACTCCTTTCTTAGCCTTAATTGCAATTTATAAAAACTGAATTTAAAAACATAAATTAAATATAAAATAATACATCATATAGAATATAATTATACATGTTTACATATACCTATACAGATATATTAATTTACATTATATTAATATAACACGGTTTGACTCATTTGATCCAGACAGTTGAACCGAAGACCCACGACCCAGCAGAAGAGGGTCGGTTTTTAAAACATTGGTTATGCCGCCATTTACACACTTATGCCCCGTTATTATGATATCTACGCTTCATTTTTTTTTTTTGTTGTGTAGATAAAGCTTAATAGCTGATCATAAACCTGTCAGACATATAAATATAGTAGTAGTACTAGTAATTATAACAATCTCCGTGTTCGCGAGGGGTAGAGCGACCGACCGATGTTAAGATGCATGTTTGGAGTTGTGTTTTCCTGTCTTCCTTTCTTTTTACTTGTTCTAAAGCCAAGTTTCCTCTTATATTGTTAAAGAGTGTTATTTCTTAGTTACAGAAGGAGATAAAGTTAAGAAACAACTAGATTGAAAATGTCAATTCCCATTCCTCTACATTTTCCTAGTGTCATTGAAAAAAAATATTGAATTCTTTTAATATTTGGATTGATCTTTGGTCGAGAGTTGCAAATGTTTAAATTAAGGCATGAAATTAGGTGTCAACGATATTCAAAAATTTTATTTTGAATTCGAAATTTAATATAATCGGATTGGATTTGGATAATTCGAATATCTAATCAGTTGAATTCGAATTTCCTATTCATATTGAATAGTTAATCGGATTCGAATTCGGATACGACCTGATTCGATTCGATAAATGTCTAAAATCGACCGATTATTTGAATATTTAAATTTGAATTCAAATCAAATATTCAAATATTTAAACGAATTCCAATTCAGATATTAATTTTTAAAATTCACCAGATATTGAATCAAACTCGAATATCAAATTTTTTAATAGAATTCAAATTCTTATATTAATTGATCTGATTTGAGTTCAATTCATTTACACCCCTACATGAAACTTGTGGATTTTGTTGACTCTTATTATAGATTTTTAGTTCTACTTACCAAAAATCAAAAACATGTTGGTTGATGGTTCATTTTTGGTCCTGTCCATGATAGAATGCAACGTTCAGTTTTATGTGGATGATCCTGGTCCACAAATGGCATGAATAATTTGTATAAAGGATTCGGTGTAATGCACTTGTACTATACTGGTTCAATTACTCTCATTTTATTCAATCTTTTAACTTATTTTAATTTATATTGAAATTATTTATTTTTAAATTGTTTATTGCTGAAAATAATATTATAATGTCAATATATTTTATATTTGTTAGTAATTATGTATTAATGTTTTATTTATCTATTATTATTCCAAATTATTTTTGGCTTAAATTATGGTTTTTTCATTCATGAACGATTGTGTAAATTATCGTACAAATTATATGTAAAATGTATAGAATCAATAGGTGTGGTATGGACTAATCCACACTATACTTATAGAACACCCCTATAGGGTGTGGCGTGGTGTAGATTGGACCCTCTACCATAGGGTGTGGACTCTACTCCCCCTAAATGGGTGTTCGGCGGTTTACCAATGCCAAGGGTAATTGTTATTTTTTTTTGTTTTCGGTAAATTGTTGAAATCTCAATTGAAGTTTTTAGTTATTGCTGAAACCTCCCTTGAAGTTTGGTAATTGCAATAGACCCCATTTGTTAGAATCTTCTAAAAAAGGCATGAAAAATGCTTTCCATGCAATTACTTTTGAAAAGATGTTTGTTTCCCCACATTTTCTCTTCATATGAATCCTTAGCCCAAATTTTTCTAATCTCTATTTTGAAATTGATTTATTTTCCAATTTGACCCTTTATATCAATCACTTGGAGGTTTCAGCAATTGTTAGGAACTTCACGATAGGTTTGAGCAATTTACCCTTTATTTTTTTATTCTTATTTGTTTTAGGAAACTAAACCATATCATTTCATAGTCAACGGTCACGGAGTACCAATCTTTAGGGATGACAGATTTTACCCTGCCTAGTAGGTACCCACCTCTACCCGCCTCAATGGGGTGTGTGTGCTCGAAAAGTGGATTTTGGGGAGTGAACAGGTTATGAGATTTTACAATCTGTATTGGTTCAGGTAAGGTATAGTATTGGGCTAAATCTGACACTTCTCGACATGTTTATTGGAAGTCAAATGAACTTATGTATTTGATATTAAATTTAATAATATTTTAAATTTTATATAAAGGATAATTGATAAATTATGTATTATCACATGTTTTGTTCAAACAATTGAAAGTTTTGATGTTTGTTCAAATTATTTACTTATTTATTGCTTCTACACAATAAGAAATTAGATGTGGTTTTAGATCCATTCATCTTGTGGTTTTTGCATTTTTCACGTGGGGGAGGTCTTGATTATCAAAATTGAACCCGGGTTTTGAAGAGGGTAAGGATTGTGAAATTTATAGGCGGGTAGAATCTTAAATTTAGATAACCCTTGCCCTCGCCCTAGTCAAACCTGCCCGTGAGTAGTGCTCAAGGTTCAGACCGAAATGTTGGTTTTTTTTTTTTTTTTT
>NW_010729124.1:3791433-3815788 GCF_000365185.1 Nelumbo nucifera
CAATATATATTATAAAAAATATATAAATATATAATAAAAATTATAAATATATATACAATATTATATTTTAAATAATAAATAATATATCATATATATTTATATATATAATACATATTTATTAATTTATAATATATATATATATATAATATACATAAATATATAATAAAATATATAAAAACATATGTATACTGATTGGTTCGATTTTCTATATTGATTAACACAAACCAAACAGACCGATTTGATTAACTGATTTTTCGGTTCGATTTCAATTGGTTTTTTCGGTCAATTCAGTTTTTCGGTTTTTTTACTCACCCCTACCCGTGAGATCACATCTGTGCCCACAGAGGGTGCCCCACAAATGTGAATTCCCCGCCCGTTGCCCCCTTGCCATCACTATCTATTTCCCATGTCAGGGTCATCATTCTTATTAATGGGCAGCATTAACATCATTATCAAATCCATTGCCGTAAAATGAAAATGTTTCCTTCTTCCTAGAAAATAGGAATAGTAGCTCCGGCGAAATGCTAATCCCCGCAGCTGCCGGTGGTTTCTGATTTCCGGAGTAAAGCTTAATATAACCCTGCACCTGCAACAGCCGACAAGTTAGCAGGGCTATGCTATATGCTATAACCTATATATATATATATAGAGAGAGAGAGAGAGAGTAAGGAACCCTCGGCCATTCAATCCAGGTTCTTCGGTTCCGGCAACTGCAACAAAGTCTGAAACAGGGCGAAATCAATGAAGAAACAGAAATTCTACCTCAGCCCTCATTCTTTGTATGTTAGCAATAGGAAGGGGAAGGTTTGCGTATACATACGACTGACTGCATGTGTTTTACCTTGGTATCTCATGTGTCAAAGAGAGTGATCGATATCCCATGTGAATTCATTGTTGGGACCTGATTAACCCAAACTTTGAACAATAGTCGAGCTTTAGTACAATGGGTACGTAGTCTATAGAGTCAAGAGAGCCTGGCTCTTTAGCTAATGATGATTCTCTACCAACCAAGAGCCTAACTTCGGTGTGTTAACCTTATTTGGACTCTGGATTTAAATTAAAGTCAGCACCGCCAATCCAACCTTGGTTTAAAACTTTTTTTTTTATAATACTAAAATATTATTAATTTGGCCGATTAATTCAGAGTTTGGTTCAGGGTTGGGATGCAATCCGAGGTTTCTATAGCTGCAATGAGAAGGAATTTGGATAAGATGAGACCAAATGTGATGCCGGATGCTATTCTTGCAGTGGTAAGGGAAGGGATTAGCCATGATGAGACGACGATAGGAAACAAGTGCGATGAACACAATCCCTCCAATATACAGACTCCTGTGGCATCCAGACGAACACCAACATTTGAATTGCCGTGCAAGTGTGCCGACTGCCAATGTTCCACTTCCACAAATATCTCTCCCAGTACGTGGTGGATCCATCGGCCTAACAATCTCTTGTTAACTGGATCACATGTCAGTCTATCAATTTTCCCTTTTGATCTCTTGAGCATCAGCTGCTTGATTCAATCACGTAACGCTTTTATCTCTTGGCAGTATATAAACTAGGCCGAACCTTGTAACTTCTGGATTATCGGAAATAAAAAGGAGGTATGGAGGCTTTGTAGGAGTAGAAGCTCATGGCGGCATTGAAAGTTTTTTGTTGGGTGTCATTTTCTTTGGCTGTTTTCACTCAATGTGTGTGATAGATAGAGATTTTTTGGAAGAATTTGGTTGGGTTTACGGAAAGTATTGAAACAGGAACGATGATAAATTGGAGTGTAGCCAGTAACAAGTCAATGGTATTCTGTTTTCATCCAACTCTTTTTTTTTTCTTTAAATTGGTTCTCTTGTTCGTTCTATGAAATAAGACCAGCTGAAATGGCGCAACCTAATCTACATATTTGATATTAATTTCTTATTCTCTCCTTTGCTCATTCAAGCCAAGCAACCAACTCAACTCTGATGGTTCTTGTCAAAGATTGAATTCAAAGCCATCATATTGACATTCTGAAGACTGTTTGTTTTTCGTAAAGTTATTTATCTAAGTAAGTTTTTTTGGGAAATACTTATCTGGGTAAGTGCATTTATCCATTCTCATGTAAATAAGGCAATGATCATTTTACCCATAAAATCCATTATTAGAAAGGGCATTTTTGTTCCATTCAAGTGTTGGTAATTTTTCCGTTATTTACCCACCTAGGAGATGGGTAAGTGATATCCAAGAAAATAAATTTTCCTTAGTCCCCACATAAATCTGAAAAAAATAAACATGAGATTCTTACTTAATGGAAACCAAAATCCCATTGACCAACTTTCCCCCCTCTCAAAATCCAAAAAAAGAATGCCTCCTAAGTTTCTAACTCAGGTCTTATTAGTGACTGAATTACTGATTTAGGTTATCATTAGGGGATTTGTGCACAGTTAATCCTGGAGTATGGGGGTGTCAAACTCATACTTGAAGCTTGAGAAAATTGGGTGTACCAACTCGTTTCTCTGTGCCTCTTTGGAAAATAGAGCACCATCTCTGCCTTCCATTGTAATGCAATCGTTTTAGAAGATGAAACTGAAACTAGAGGTGAGTTTGCTAATATAAAGATGCCACAAAAGCTAGGAACAAGGCACCTGGACAAATCATCTTCAGCACCCTTTTCCTCTACCTTATAGTTGAAATAGGATCAAAGCCTAACCGTGGAAGTCCAGTACACATAGACATAGCACTTCGAGTACCATCATTCTAGATGCTTCCAAGGCCGGATCTGAATAGTTGGATTGGTCCCCACATCTAGCAAGGTGTCAAATGTTTTTGATAGTGCGCGATTTGGATACAACTAACTGGAAGGTGACCTGGACCCTAGTCCCGTGGCGAGCTGGACCAAGCTGCAAAATAAAGGATCAGAGAACCCAGGGTGGCTAACCCGGCGAGGCCGCTCTGATGCCTAAGTCAGTACTGTATTGTGGATGCGAGCTGAATACTTGAGTGCTAGAGTGCTAGTGAGCAAATAATCGCACGTACCTATACCCTAGAGGGATCGATGCCCTTATATACCTGTACCGCAAATAATCTGCGGCCTGAGTGAATGAGATCCGTTTCCGCTTTAGTCGGGGAGTAACGTATCAGTCAATGAAGTTTATCGTCGCCGCCCAATCCGGGCGGGGAGAGGATAAGGCCTGCCGTTACATGGGGTGATCCCGTGATGTTCGGAGTCTGCTGGGAAGCTTCTAGAATCGATTACTTGTCACTTCGGTTCCTGGGCCCCAAACTTGATTAGGCGTTGGGGTGACTTTATGCCGAAGTGGCGTTATGCTGAGGTGGTGTTATGCCGAAGTGGCATAATGCCGAGGTGACCTTATGCCGAGGTGGCAGAAGATTCGAACTCCATAAACTGCTGACTAGGCTCCCCTTGTTGAGTTGTTATTCCACGGGCAGATCGCGTCCATGTGACCTTTACTTACTAAGTCGCGCCAAATTACCCCTCATCAATTGCCCCCCACTCCTCATGCCAGGGGTCCTGACCCGGCGCGGGGAGTTCATGACGAGCCTAGGTGGATTTGGCACGAAGTCTAGGTGATGTGGAGGGTGAATCATTAGTCGGACCTGTTCGATCATTCGACTCAACCAGGAAGTGACCCAGATCGCGCATCAAGTACGCGCGGACGTCAAGCCGATTATAGTCTGCGGATGTCAAAATGCGTGCTAAACTGATTTCAGCCTCGGGAAGCATGCAACCGATTTTCTTAGGAGTCGTTGGATCATGTTGATCTTGACCGTTGATTCCCGGATATGCTGGTTATAAACAGGGGCCAAAGGGCCCATTTTCTTCGCCACAAATCTACGAATCCAAAATCCTTGAGGTCGCGTTCAAGAATCCCAGCTCGGTGTCAGTTATTTCTAGGTCCGAGGTCGTCTCGCTCTCTTCGGTCTTCTTTTGGTGAGTCTGTCTCCCTTTGCTTTTTGGTTCCATTGTCCTTTCCGTTAGCATGTCTAGCCTTAGCTTAGATAGTCTCCTAGATGGGAGCGGCGAGTCCGCTGGGGCCGAGGTGGGCACCTCGGCACAGACCGCGGAGCCTCATCTTGCCGAGGTGGGCACCTTGGCACAGGATGTGGACCTCAATCCATCCGAGGCGGACTCTCCTTGGAGAAAGCGAGAGGCTTCTGGCAAATCGGCCTCCACTTCGCACCGAGGTCGCTTGCCGGACAGCTTTGGCCCGTCAATAATGACAGCAGATAGGCTCCTATCCTTAGTAGCTCAGTATAGACTCCCCAACGACTTCGTATATAGCATTCCCCTAGGCAACTTTCCTTGGGATCATGGTCACAACGAGATCGTGGTCTTCGAGGAGCAGCTCATAGCCGGTCTTCGCCTTTCACTCCACCCTTTTATAGTTAAAGTAGTTAAATTCTTTGACATTTCCATAGACCAGCTACACCCGAACTACATCTGTAACATCGTAGGCACCATCTCCCTTTTCCATGATTACAACCGTCCCTTAGACCTCGACATCTTCTCTTCGATCCTTTCTATCAAGAAGGACTCGTCCTGTGTTCTGCCCGAGCACAGGCGAAGTTACTACTTGTCTCCTCGCCTCGGGTACAAGCTATTGCACGAGCTCCCTAATAAGGTCCCGGCCTGGAAGAGGCACTACTTCATGGTCCGAAACACCGATGGGTGGCCTTTTCCGATTCATTGGAGGGCAGCCATCCAGGACCCCGACGTCAGACTAGACCCAAAGACAAGGGAGGAGGTCTGATCTTGGGTGCAGCTCAGCCTGAAGTTTGAAAACTTTGTGACCGAGGAGAAACTCGTGCAAGCCAGCCTAAGCCCTCCTGGTAGGTCAGTACTTGTTGTACCTTTTTTCCGTCTGTTTTACTTCGGTGTTGTATTTGACTTAGTTCGTTACTTGCCGTAGTTGCCATGGATGACATCCCTACCGATGAGATCTTCGGGAGCATGAAAAGGGGAAGAAGAAGAAGAGGGCTTCCAAGAAGGCTCACCACCATACTGAGACTACCACCACCGAGGTCGCCGCCTCTACGCCCGAACATCCCTCCATCGTCGAACAGCCTCCTGCAATTGATTTGGTAGAGGAGGACCCGGACAAGGCCGCTCCATCTCACATACCAGAGGAGACCACGTCTTCAGAGCCCGTTCCAACAACCACTCCCTGTTCGGCCTCTGATGTTTGGCCTTCTCAAGAGCAAGGACGCGGTGTTCGCCGAGGAGGTCGTCGCTGGGCTGACTTGCCGGTTGCTCAGCTCGGGGCCCTAGCGGCCACACATTGTATGGTGGTATGTACTTAGACTTAGCCATCAAGTTGCCTTATTCTTAGATTTTTCTGCATACCGATGCTTGTTTTCTTCTTTTGGCAGGTGGACTTCTCTATCCACCCGAGGTGAACTTAAAGCGAGCTCTCGAAGCCGAGGAGTCTTCCCAGAGTGCTCACTCCGAACTCAACTTAGATCGCAACGAGATCAATCATTTGAAAAATGATGTGTGAGCTAAGAAGGAGTTACTGACTCTGTTGATGTCAGAGAAGAAGGATCTTGTGGAGCGCGAGGCGTCACTGAAGAGGGAGATCGAGAACCTCGAGGCTCACGTGAAGGAACAGACTGAAATCCTGCTTCAGGCGATGGAGGAGGCCAAGGTCAAGGTGGTCGAGGAGTATAAGCCTTCGGAAGAGCTTCGAGAAAGATTGGTCGAGGCTGGGACAGCGGGCTACTACAAGAGGTTTAAGCTCAGTAGGTGGTTAACCCGACATGAATTTTCCCACCTCGACCTCAATGCCATCATCACGTGTAAGATCACCAAAGAGATGGCCGTTGAAGTCGCCAAGGATCTAGACTCCGAGGTAGAGAGCGACGACGACCTACTTGATGATGAGGGAGAGGAGGCTGGTGTCATCGAGGACCGTAATACTTGACTCCGAGGTAAAGTCTCCATTAAGGATGAGAAGCCCCGAACTGACTCATGTCTCTTTTCTTGGAGCCCCCCTTGTAATACTTGACGCTCTGAGCCTCCGAGCTCGGCTAGACAGTTATTATCTTTCTCTCTTTCCGTTTTTTTTTACTATGTACCCGAAGTTCTTTATCAATGGAATACAAGCATTTTGCAAAACTCTTTGCGTGCAAAAATTTTTCTAAGTATAGATTACTCATGAGTTGGCGAGCTAGCGAGCTAAACCAAATAGGAGCAAATTTTTCTAAGTATAGATTACTCACGAGTTGGCGAGCTGGCGAGCTAAACCAAATAGGAGCAAATTTTTCTAAGTATAGATTACTCCCGGATGGCGAGCTGGCGAGCTAAACCAAATAGGAGCAAATTTTTCTAAGTATAGATTACTCCCGGATGGCGAGCTGGCCAGCCAAACCAAATAGGAGCAAATTTTTCTAAGTATAGATTACCCCTGGGCTGGCGAGCTAAACCAAATAGGAGCAAATTTTTCTAAGTATAGATT
This sequence comes from Nelumbo nucifera, assembly GCF_000365185.1. The sequence goes on from NW_010729124.1 coordinate 3,797,880, forward strand.
ACTCACGAGTTGGCAAGCTCGATACAAATAGGAATAATCTAATTGCCATTATACGCCAGGGTGAATAGATACTGTAGGGTACATGCCCGACTTGTCTATGCCTGGGTTACTTTGTCTTGCCCATGCCAAAGCGACTGGGTTTTAATGTGCTCGTACCGAAGAGGCGACCAGGTCTTAAGCTGCCTATGCCGAGGAGGCGACTAGGACTTCTATTAGGCCGAGGTCTCTTGTCAGCTCGACACCATAGCCCTTAGGCTTCTGGGAGTGACTCACATTCCTCTATCCAGCTCGTCATCTTTTTGATCGGTTCAGTGTTCTCATAAGTAATTTATAATTGGCGTTGTGGACTCATACATAGTACCTTCTTAGGTTGTCGATGTTCCATGGTTGAGGTACCCGCTTCCCTTCCAAAGTCTCGAGCTACCATCCCAGTTTGGTTTGAGCTTTACCCACGTCGGGCTCAGGTACCATAACTTTCTAGAGGAATAGATCGCCAATGCGAAACTGCCGCTTCTTGACCCGGGCGTTATAGTATTGAGCTACTCTCTGCTAGTATGCCGCAGTCCGGATGTAGGCCGTCTCACACCTCCTCTACCAGGTCCAGGTTCGTACGGAGCTCATCATTATTCACTTCTTCATCGTAAGCCCCTATTCGCATTGTGGGTACTTCGATCTCTGCCAGGATCACCACCTTTGTACCATATGTGAGGTTGAAGGTGGTCTCACTTGTCGTGGTCTTGATGGTAGTTTGGTAGGCCCAAAGAACGCTAGGCAGCTTGTCCACCCACAACCCTTTAGCTCGCGCAAGGCGAGCTTTCAGTCCGCGGAGGATAGCCCTATTCGTTACTTCGGCCTGCCTGTTTGCTTGTGGATGTGCTACCAAATTGAAATTCTACTGAATCCCCATCTTGATGCACCAGTTCTGGAATTTGATGTCTTCAAATTGCTTCCCGTTATCTGAAATTAAGACTTTGGGCAGTCCGAAATGGCACACGATGTTTTTCCAAAAGAAATTTTGCACGTTCTGGGCTATAATTCTTACTAACGATTCGATTTTCACCCACTTCGTGAAGTAGTCTAATGCCATGCCCAAGAACTTTCTCTGCCCAGTTGCCGGCAAAAAATAACTGAGGATGTTGGCATGCCTCTAACATCTATCGTATTTCTTGACGAGTTTGAGTGCATCTGCTTTCATTGTGGGCCAGTAGTAGCCCTGCCTTAATGCCTTTTGGGCAAGGGCCCTACCCCCCAAGTGTCCTCTGCATAAACCTTCATGGATATCGCGAAGTACGAGCTTAGCTTCTGTGAGTCGTAGGCAACGTAGGTAGGGGAGCATGAAGGATCTTCTGTACAGATAATCAACAAGCGGGTCGATCCAGCTCGGTTCCGCTTGCAACACGGGAGCGACCTCTTTTTCCCCCCTGAGAATGTTGGGCCGAGGTAGGTCCTCTATGTACACACTGCATAGTGTTGTCGCTCGTGCTTGTAAGTCATAATAAAGCGTTGGCCTCAGCGTTCTCGAACCTCAAAATTTGCCTGATGAAGAAAGAGCTGAAGCCCGGAAGAATCTCTCTAACATTGGTTAAGTAGGCTGCCATAGTCGAATCATGAGCTTCATAGTCACCATTGACTTGGTTAACCACCAGTTGAGAGTCACTACAAACGATGAGGTGGTTTGTTCTCATTTCCTTTGCTAAGTTGAGCCTGGCAATTAACGCCTCATACTCCGCCTCGTTGTTCGATGCCTCCAATTCGAACCGGAGAGCGTACTCCAGCTTCACCTCGCTTGGGCCGTACAATATCAGTCCCACATCGCTTCCTCGCTGGTTGGACGAGCCGTCAACATGGAGGATCCAAGGCTCCTCGTCCCAGGTCGGTACTGCTCTAACCAGGACTGGTGCCGCACTGGTTGACACCTCCGACATGCAAGCGGGCTCAGCCAGTTCAAGGGCCGGTGTGCTGAACATGCATTCTGCTACGAAGTCCACCTAGACTTGGACTTTGATTGCTGGTCGTGGCTCGAATCGGATGTCGTATTCGATAAGCTCGATGGACCACTTTGTCAATCTCCCGGACACCTCGGGCTTAAGTAGGATGTGCCTCAGAGGTCTATCTGTAAGAACGATGATGGTATGGGCTTGGAAATATGGGCATAATTTATGAGCTGCTACCACTAGCACGTACGCCAGCTTCTCGATGTCAGGGTATTTGGTCTCTACATCTTGCAACACTTTACTTACATAGTAGATGGGTCGTTGAACCCGATCTATCTCTCTGATTAGTACCGAGTTGACTACTTCGTCACTCATGGAGAGGTATAGCTTCAATACATCTCCTTCCTTAGGTCGGGTTAAAACTGGGATTGTACTTAGATACCTTTTCTGCTCGTCAAACGCGAGTTGGCACTCTTCAGTCCCTTCGAAAGTCTCATTCTCTTTTATTGCCTTAAAGAAGGGAGGCACCGACCCGTCGACTTAGACATGAAACGGCTTAGGGCTGCCACCCAGCCAGTCAGCCTCTGGACTTCTTTTATTTCCGGGGTGGTCACATCTCTAAGATAGCCTTGATTTTGTCCGGGTTTGCTTCGATGCCACATTGGTTTACTATATAACCGAAGAACTTGCTCGACGGGACACCGAAGACACATTTATTCGGATTTAACTTCATATTATATCTCCTTAAAATTTGAAAAACAACATCTAAATTATTAATTAAAGATCTAGAAAACTAGGTCTTCACAACCGTGTCGCCAACATAACACTCAACTTTATTGCCAATCAAAGGTTCAAAAATTTTGTTTACAAGTCGCTAGAAAGTTGCTCCAGCGTTTTTCAAACCAAAGGGCATAACTTTATAACAGTATTGCCCAAGCTCGGTTACAAAAGCAGTTTTGTCTTGGTCAGCTGTGTCCATCCAAATTTGATTATAGCCGGAGTAGGCGTCCATGAAACTCAGGAACTCATGCCTTGAGGTCGCCTCTATCAGGCAGTCAATTATGGGCAGGGGGAAGCAATCCTTTGGGCAGGCTCTGTTCAGGTCGGTGTAATCGACACACATGCACCACTTGCCATTGGCTTTCTTCACGAGCACTGGGTTTGCGACCCAGCTCGGGTAGTGGACCTCCTTGATGAAGTCAGCGGCGAGGAGCTTCTCGACCTCCTCATTGACTACCCTCCACTGCTTCGGGGCGAGGTTGTGTTTCCTTTGTTTGACTGACCTAACTAGAGGGTCCACATTAAGTTTGTGTGTTATGACGCTAGGGTCAATTCCAGGCATTTCTGCCGTGGACCAGGCGAAAACATCTAAATTGCTAAGTAAAAAACTTACTAGCTGTGTTCGGAGCGGTTTGCTTACTAGTGCGCCGATCTAGAGAGTCCTTGTCGGTTAGGTCTCAGACACCAGTACGTGGACTGTCTCTTCCATCGGGGTAGCTCGCTCCTCACTGTAGTCTGTTGGTCACTCCAGTTCGACATCTTCTGCCAATTTTGCCTTTCCTTTGAGGGCAGCCACATAACACCTCCGGGACTCGAGCTAGTTGCCTCACACAACCCCCACTCCGTAATCCATTGGGAACTTCATCGCAAGATACTAAGTTGACACTATTGCTCATAGAACATGCGTAATGGGCCAACCTATGATTGCACTGTAGGGGGATGGAGTCGTGACCACCAAGAATGTGTGCTCGAACCGGACAATATTTGGCCACGTGCTCGCCTCCACTAGTACTGTAACGCGACCTATAGGCCTGACTTCTTCTCCACTGAACCCTACTAGTGGGGCATCTTCAGGTTTTAGATCGCTTTGCTATAGTAGCAACTTGTCAAAGGTTCATTTGAAGAGGATATCGGCTGAACTGCCTAAGTCCACCAAGATCCGCTTTACTTCAAAGTCATTGATACGACCCGGGCGACGTCATGAGGACACTGAATCCCACGGGCATTGTCCTCGGTAAAGTAGATTGGTTCTTCAGTCTGAGGTCACTTGGGTGGGTTCTCTGCTTCATGCTTTAGCTCTCGGACTGACGTTTTCTTGGCTGCTAGTGTGCACCCCGCTACAATAGATCCTCCGGTGATCATATTAATCACCCCGCGGATCGATCTTTCTTCTGGCAGCGGGCGAGGTGGCTACTCGTTTTGTTTACTGCTCTCTGGGGTGTCTTTTTTCTGATCTCCCTATCGGCTCTCCTGTTCTTTTTCTTCGCGCAAAATGTACTTCTTCAAGTACCCACGGCGGATTAGCTCTTCGATCTCATCACAGAGGTTTCTGCAGTTTTCTGTGCTGTGATAATGGTCCCAATGAAAGTGACAATAGACGTTCGGGTTCCTAGTCGTTGGGTCTGCATGAAGCCCGGGTGGCCATCTGGCAATAGAGGAGTCTTTGATGGCCATTAGAATCTCTCCCCGCTTCGTGTTCAAGGGAGTATAGTTCGTTCTCTCCACTAGCGGGGTCCTGGAACGCCGACCCGACCTATAACTTCGCGAGGGGGACTTACTCCTTGAGCTTGGGGACTTGCTTCTTCGCTTGGGGGGTTTACTTTTTTTCCTTTTGTTGCTACTCATTCCTTCTTCCTCTCTCTTCCTCTTTTCTCCTGGCTGGTTATCGGTTTTCTAGTTTGTCTCTTGTTCTGTGCTGATAAATTGATCGGCCAACTTGACGAACTCGGTGATGTTCTTTGACTTGTTGGCCACGATGTGCCACTTGAACTCTTTGTGGGTGATTTCTTTGCGTGCTGCAATGAGATGTACTGTTGGGTCAAGGTCTGGTATTTAAAGGCATGTCTCATTGAAGCGCTTGATGTAGCTCCGAATCGACTCTCCTTCCCTCTGCACCACGTTCAAAAGGCTCTCCTATGACTTCGAACACTTCTTACTAGTGATGAAGTGGGTCGTAAACATATCCGCGAACTGCGCCCAGCTTCTGATGGAACCCAGCGCGAGGTTTCTGTACCAGGTCTGAACTACTCCTCTGAATGTGGTGGAGAAAGCCACGCACATACAAGCCTTATCGGCCCCGGTGAGATGCATCTGGGACTGTAATGCGTCTACGTGATCGTTGTGATTAAAGGACCCATCGTACTTGTCTAGAGGCAGCACCTTGAAATCTTTCGGCATCGAGGCCACTAGGAGCTCAGGTGATAGGGGAAGGCCGGCTCAAAAGAGCAGGCGTTGTTCCTGTGGCCACCGAGCTCACATCCTCTCTTTCTCGACCTTGATTTGTTGGATGGTTGGGCTTTGCTGGTGGATCATTCCTTGCTGATGAACGGCGAGTCTTGCGACGTCACCACTGCTACTTCTTTGGTGGAGCGGCATTTGTACTGCTGGCCTCTGTGTTGTCAGGTGCTTCGATCTTACTCCAATTAGTAGGGCGAGGTGGTTTAGAGATTCTCCTCGCCGCTTTCTCTTCGTCGCGTGCTTGGTGCTGGATGTTGCGCAGAACTGAGGGGTCTCTTCTCGAGCCCACGCCTTGGGCCCCGAGCTGACGATCTTCATGACAATTTTGCTGACTACGCCTCTCGGGCTAGCTGGGTTCGGGCCTATCCCTTGAGCTCTCTCTTTGGGAAGCTGGGGAAGTACGTCAGTCGCCTACTGTACCCCACGGCAAGGTCCGTCCCAAGGGAGGGACCAATACCTGCGAAGTTCTTTCCCCACGGGGTGGGGGGGGGGTAGATTGGCAGACGTTCTGGTGAGCCCAATGCTGATTCTGGTTCTGGATTTGCCCTTGATGATGGTTTGTCGACTGGCTTGGTTGCAGTGGTGGGAACTACTGCTGATATTATTGGTAAAAATAGTACTGCTGAAACTGTTGGAACTGGTGGAACTGGTGAATCTGCTACATTTGGATCTGCATCGTTCGAATGCTCGGGATGAGGTCGTTGAACTGGGAGTGCCTGACCCCAAGGGGAATCACGGTTGGCTCCGAGAACATGGCGTTCACCTGGGGGAGCGAGGCACTCACCTATTGGGCAATGTGCGGCACGGACAATGATGAGACCTCGGAGACGGTTAGGGGAATGGTGAACTGGCTGATAGTCACCGAGGGTCCTTGGGGAGCGACTATCTGCTGCTCTTGCCCCCAGTAATGTTCATGTCACTCTTTCCGTTGTATCTAAATGATGCCATTGAGATTGAAACTGAGTCTGAGACTGTAATCAGAATTGGGATGACCTTTCAATCATTTTCACAGACGACGCCAATTGATAGTGCGCGATCTGGATACTCCTAGCTGGAAGATGACTTGGACCCTAGTCGCACGGCGAGCTGGACCAAGCTGCAAAATAAAAGATCAGAGAACCCGAGGTGGCTAACCTGGCGAGGCCACTCCGATTCCTAAGTCAGTATTGTATTGTGGATGCGAGTTGAATACTTGAGTGCTAGAGTGCTAGTGAGAAAATAACCGCACGTATATGTACCCTGGAGGGATCGATGCTCTTATATAGCTGAGCTATCATGGATTTCCCGAAACGGTTTCGGGATCTGTGGCCTGAGTGAATGAGATCCGTTTCCGCTTTATTCAGGGAGTAACGTATTAGTCAATGAAGTTTATCGTCGCCGCCCGATCTGGGCGAGGAAAGGATAAGGCCTGCCGTTACGCGGGGTGATCCCGTGATGTTTGGAGTCTACTGGGAAGCTTTTAAAATCAGTTACGTGTCACTTCGGTTCCTGGGCCCCGATCTTGATTAGGTGCTAGGGTGACTTTATGCCGAAGTGGCGTTATCCACCAGGGTAGGATATGTATATCTTGGCCTCTTCTATAATCAGGAAATGGAAATTTGCCTTCTACTAAACACCATGTTTGATTGGAAATAGGGCAGGTGATAAATATATGATTTATGTCTTCAGAATCTCGACAGAACAATCATTTTGGATTGCAATTGAACCCTATTTTGATATAAGAATTGAACAAAAAGCTGATAATCAACCAAACATTAATAAAAAAAAAACACTTTTTAGAACCCCTTTTGGCAGAAAAAGAAGACGAAAGAAAGAAAGAAAAAGCATTCCCAAGTACAGCTTTAAATTCTTAAAGTCAAAGGCGGTTTTGAAGAGTTCGCATCCTGTTAACCCTCTGGTTCATGGGAAGTGTGTAACTGCAAATAAAAAACAAACATGTTGTCTTCTTCAATTAACAAGGATTTAACGGGATCTCTCCCTTAACGATGGTCCAACCAATTGAACCGGACACTAAATGAAGAAAAACAACAAAATCCAAACTTCTGGACTTCCTCTCTCTAGTTCCAACTCTCCTCCCATCGTATCTCAATATGTTGTGACTAGACCACTGGCGAGATCACATCAACCAACGACCGGTATCTTGTAAGTTCCTCCCCCATTCTCTTCCTCTTTTCCTTATTCAGACATGGTCACGGAGAGGAAGGATAATGAGAGTGTTCATGCGGACATTGAGGTCAAGTTTATGCACCAGGCAATCCAGCAGCTCCCAACAAAGAATAAAGTAGATTAGCAAGAAAGTAGACTGACAGAAATCTTGCCAATAATAGCTTGGTCACACAGCTAGGGGCGTCAATTGGACTGGATTTGGTCCAATTCGATCAAGTCCAATGTGAGTCCATTACAAATGGATCAGGTCCAATCCAATCCATGAATATTTTGGACCGTTTTGGACTGATCCAATTCAATGTTTGGACCATCCAATCTGTTCAAATTCATTTTGATTTAGATTAGTTTCAATCCAAATCTGATTCATTAACATCTATATTCTTATCTTATATTAACGGATCATATATTGGCTTAATCCAACCCAATCCAATATAAATTTATTATGGATGAATTAGGTCCAATCCAATCTAATAAATATTTTGGACCGGATTGGCCTAATGCAATATGCCTTGTTGGAGTTTGATATGTTTGTCATCAAACATAAATAGCGCAAAGGAATAATATAAGTTGGTAGCAATTGAAATTGGAGTTTGATATGTTTGTCATCAAACCTAAATGACCATTCTATTTAACCATCAATCAATTCATTTAATTGCTTTTTCTTTACCCCCGCTCCATCCCCATCCCCATCGCCATCACCTCAAATAACCGTTACTTGTAAAACTTTCTTTTGGTAAACTTATTAAAGAGAAAATGAAAACGATGGCTCGTTTTGAGAATGAATTGACAAATTAAGCTCATTTGACTTAGTTTGGCTGTATAATTAGACCATCTTTTCAAAAAGAAAGAACCAAATTCAAACAGGAAATGCTCTAATTTTTATATATCACTCTAAAATCTATAGAAAGTAAAAAATTGCAATAGAAGAATATAGAATTACTGTTAATTTTTGCTCATGGACAGAGATGGGATTTTCTAAAAAGCGAAAAACCTAGCGAACACCCTGTGCTTGTATGTTATGTTTTCAAGAGATCCAGACTCTGAGCAGAGCTGCATGCCTCTCTCTCTCTCTCTCTCATACACACATACTCACAGCAGTTTTGCTGCTCTAGAAACTCCATACTTCTTCCATTTGGTTTAGTTTAGAGAACCCAATTCGATTAGTTTGAAAACGATTAATTAAGAAAGATTTCTCTTGCTCCTTCCAACATTTATCGTGTTCTAGTTCTATACTAAATGGAACTTCTTTTCAAAATGGCCCACTCCTTAAAGAAGATAAATGAAGTGGTGAGATTTCGAAGTTCCTTCTCCACTTTGTATTCTTTCGGTTTTTGTCGTTTGTTTTTTCTCTTCTCGTTTCATTTCAGTGTGTTGTTTGTTATGCGGTCATGTTGCGTTTGTCTCATCTCGTTGGTTGTTTTCAGTTCTTTCCTTGCTTTATGAATCTCATATTTATCAACCCGATTTGAATTACACCCCCCACCACAAAAAAGAGAAAACTGTTTTTCTGTTCTTCACGGGAGTATTCTTGACGCTTCCGAGACACTCCAAATGCCATTTCATTCATGGACACAGAATGAATTGAATCGGATGAAATGGGGTACGTAGTTGGAAGTAACCATCTACCTTCCTTTTCTTTTAACCCAATTAAATGATTGACTCGTCAGGTACTGAGAGAGTCCATACACTGCTCTCATTCAGGCCTTCACCAGCATTCGAAGTTAACTTGTGCAACTCAAATAGCCAGTTCTCAGGAAATCAGAAAAATAGAACCCAGAACCCAGAAACCAGAGAGTAGTTATATTTTGAATATTTTAATGGCACTACTCGCCACTTGACTGAACTCCATCAGAATTTGAGCATCCCCATCGTCCCCTGCCCCTTCATCCATGAAGATAACCCACCTGCTTGTTTCACATATGCCGAAGAAAACCAATAAATTCCAGCCACCGAGGTGTGTACTGTAATCCACCATGACTGATAGAGAATTTCCCCGAATTCCATGTTACATGGTCTCTGGATTAGTGGATTTGATTCCACGGTCCCCAAATTCCCATTCGTCTTCCACCACCACCATGCAAATTACTTTTTTTTTTTTTTCCTGGCAAACGTAAGAAAAAGAAAGGAGAAAAGAATCACCTTTCAACTTTCCACCTTTTATATTATCATTAAAAACCAAAGGCTGAGAGTCTCTATACCCATTAACCTTCCCTCAATTCTGGCAAAGAGATCATTCAAAAAACACTCGAATAGAGCAGCTATGAATGCCCGAGAGACGATTACAGTTATAACAGTTAAAAAAAAAGAATGTTACGTTAAAGAAAAAATCGCTAGTTTTCCTTATTTTTCTTGAATAACAATGGCATAAATTACATGAGAAAGACCCCATAATTATTACAAATATCAATTTACGCTATAAAGGAGAAAGTGAAAATGAGTGAGAAGAGATCTAAGTTACAGAGAGATGGAATTGGAAACAGAATATTTGCTTAAGTCTTCCTTCTTACTTTCTGCGGCTAGATCGAAATCCCTTCTGTTCTTCTTGCTCCTTCAGATTGTATCGAGATTATAGATCTGCTTGATAATCTGACTGAGCCATTACTAATTATGGTTGGACAATTTGTCCTTCCTAAAGAAAGCAGAAAGAAATCAGAAGAAGAAGAAGACTAGTTGAGAAAATGATTGGGGCCTTCGATTGGATGGAGTTGGAGAAGAACTGAGGACTACCGGGTGGAGTATGATAGTAAAATGGGAAGTAAGGTACAATTGGGTTCGGAGGTGGAGGCCGTGGGTAGATTCCGGCGGGTGGAGGGTACACCGATCCTCCTATGGCGCCCCCGGGCCCACCAGGCGGGTAGCCGGGCTGCCATGGCGGCAGGGGAGGTGGATAATTATTATCGGAACTCGGGGGCAAAGGCGGTGGTGGGCACTCGGATACAGACGACGGCGGGGGTGGCGACGGCGGCGGAAGTGAGGGTGGTGGCGGGGATGGTGGAGGCGGGGAGGGAATTGGGTGGCATGGATTGTCGCAGGCAGAGCACATTGTGCACTCGATCTGGTCTTTGCTAGTTGCCGTTACAGTCGTTGCAGCTGTGAAGGGCGAAAAGCTGGCTGGCAATATCAGGAAAAGACCGAGTAAACATGTTAGAGTTTGGTCGGTTCTGGCCATTCTTGGAAGAAGACGGATCAGGAAATGGAGAGAGAGAAATTCAGAGCAGATACATTGTTAGCTGAAATTCAGAGCAAAGAAGAGAAGAAAGGATTAAGGCAAGATCGGATCTATAGGCGAAGGTTTCAGAGAGCATGCAACAGACGAAGGAAAAAAGCTTCTTGTGTGGTGAGAGAGAGAGAGAGAGAAATGGAGTGCGTTGCAATAATGGGTGAATGGGCTTTTATCTTTTACGCAACGCCATGTCTCCTCTTTCCATCTTGACAAAAAAAAAAAAAAAACAAAAATCAAATAAAGGGACCGCAGACGTTATGACTTATTGGGTTAGAGGTGAAATTTTTAATTTTTAGTTGCTTTTTAACTTTTTTACTTTGGTAAGAAGTAAAAACAAAAAAGATGCTTTATTGCCCAATAGCGAGTGATTCTGTGGAGTGGAAGGTGGAGGGATGGGGACGAGGGGATATTCTCTCATTTAATTATACTTTTGATATTCTGAATTGTAGGATAAGATTGATACTGAGTTCTTATTGGCTAAAGTTGTGTTCCTTCTTTTCATGTGTCAGAAACTTTGACTTTTTGACTTTTTTTTTTTTTTTTTTACATGAGATGAGGGACAAGACTCAAGTGTCGGTCGGTGTCGGTCTGGCGATCAACGGCGGTCCACCGACCATCGTTGTCCAGGCTGGTCCCGTAGGGAGACGTCCCCGCACCACCAGATAAACAGATGTTGTCAACCGAGGTCCGAGACGAAACAAAAGAATATGGTCGACGTTTTCTTCTTTTCTATTCCTTTTTTCTTATATTCATTCAAATTTCATATTGTGCACATCACATGGATGATGGATGGGTGGCTTCCTTTTTGTTGCTGCTGTAATATATAATGTTTATGCTTATAAGTCATATTTATTCAAATATTTCAATTTTTAATTCTAATAAGTGAGTTAAAGCATTTAAATTAAAATATAGCAAAAACATTTTTCAAATTTAAATTTACAATCCTTCTTTTTTTAATCTTTTAATACTTTCAATTTTTATGTAAACACATGCACGTGTATATATCAAATTATCAATGGCGGGTTTGTCTTTTTGTAGGTGGCCGACACAGGGTAAGAGTAATTCTAATTCAAATTGAATTATACTGAGGAGTGGATAGACATGGACTTTCCCCTTAAACTAAGGACTAGAGCTGTGTAGCAGTACGATTGATTTTATCTTATTGTGTTAGAAGGATGAAGGATCCACGAAATCGACTTTCTCGTTTCATATGGCCTACTGAGTACTGGCCCATTAAATTAAGGGCCCATTTGGTCTGTAGGAATAGAGGTGTGGAATTGGATTCTATCCGTTTGGTTGGGTGGAATCAGAATTCCATTCTTGGCATTCTTATTCCCTTTTTATTAGGAAATGAAATCCTATTCCAATTGATTCAAATTCTAATTTTGATTTTCATTTGAACTAAACAATCTATAGAAATAGACCATTCCAATTCTGAGTGATTTCTGACGAGGGGTAATTTGGTTCTCCTAATCACTTCGTGGCACATGTCCTTCAAGTAACACCTCAACACTGAGTAAGTAAGCTAGTTCGGCAAGTTAACCTGAAGCACCTTGCCTAGGCCGACCTCCACCTCGGCCGAGCCGAACTAGCAAGTCCCCTAGCTCATGGCGACCTATCTCAGAGACTGGCCAGCCCGTTGACTTAAACTGATAGCGCGTTACTAGCCTGAAATCCCCGTAACGTTAATACCTCGATCGTTAGACCAGCATACCACATCGCTTACCTCAGAGTTATTTGGGCAATTCGTAACCTCCGTGTAGATCTCGCAACTAACATATTAGTACGCCTAACTAAGCTGAAATGGCTCCACAAGAAAGTGATACCCCTTGTGAAGGGCTCTGACCTACGAAACCTATATAAATCACTCATTTCTACCTGAGAAAGTACACGCAATAATACACTCTCAAGCTCTCTCATTCTTTCAAAGTACTTTCTAAACACCTTTTGATTTTAGCATCGGAGTGCTCTCCCCGGATAAAAACAACCCAGGCACTCTAATATTCTCTCTTGCATACATCAGTTTGGCTACTTCCAGCTCGGCCTGACACACCTCGGCCGAATCATCAGTTAGTGTCCAAATCTTCTGACACGAGAGAGCAACCAAATCATGCAACATCAATTTCGATTTCAATTTTGATTCTAGATTCCATAAGCGAAGCAAATTGACCCTAAATGTAAGGCTAAGTCTCCAAAGATCAATACCAACTATGCAATGGTAATATTCAGAAAAACATGGGGTATTTGAGTCCGGGTCTGCTAATTAACATTGGAATACAATAAAATATCTAAAAGCCATTTAGTTAGATCGAGTAAACTGTTGCCCCATTGAGCTATTTTATCAACAATTCTATTATAAGATCTACATAAACTAAATATAATAAAAATTTTATGTTACATGTACTAAAAACTTTTGTATACATATATTTTGATTTGATTCGATTTAAATATACACATTATATATGCTTAAAATTTATATTGTATATATTAGTAAAGTTCAGTTAAATATTGTGTTAACATGATATATCATTTTCATTTAATCTCTTAATGCTATTCAATATCCAATTGCAATCTGAATTTAATATAAATCCAAATGATAAATTTTAGTTTGAATCCAAATATAAAATAATCAAATTAATTTGGATTTACCTTTAACAATCAAAACTCAAGATGACTAAGGTCCCATCTTGTTCGTGGGAGTAGGGGTCTTGAATCAGAACCGGAATGGGCTATTGCAATTCCAACTGCTTAATTAGGTAGAATCAGAACCAGAATCCTATTCCTATTCTTGGTGGAATGGCATTCCCCCATTTGTGGGAGTGGTCATTCCCTTTTCCTCCCTTGGGAATGAAATCTCATTCTTATTGATTCCGATTTTATTCTCATTCCTGTCTGAACCAAACAGATTATGGAAATAGACCACTTTGATTCTGATTCCAATTCTGATCGTGAATCAATAAAATAAGATAAATTATGGATTGATCATGTACATAAAAAATTATATACGAGATCTATAGAAAATAATCTGTTACAAGATGAAAGGGCTAGAAGGCCTAGATACAGACCAAAGAGGACATTAGTTGGAATATTGAGAAATGATCTAAATTCTTGTATTTGCATACCAAAAAAAAAATTAAATGCTTGTAATTTAACATTAGATATATGTAACTAAACAAAATGGAATAATGAAATAGGATTCATCTAACCGATTGCCATATAATAGGCTAATGCTTAGATGATGATGATATTATTACTATCAGATCATGGGCTTGTTTGCTTTGACATAAACTTGCACAGTGGAATAATGATATGTTTAATTTCAGCAGTGTTGTCGATCTCTAATGTGCGGTATGCCTGAATCCACTTTGCCCCACATAGTGTGGTTGAAATTAAACATATTGTATGAAGTTTTGAACCATACCACACTCGTAAGGTGTCTTACACTGTAATATGATATCTTGTATTTCAAAACCAAAATAGGCTCATCGTATACGAATCATCGCTAAATTGCTCATGCCAATAGAAAACAAAGAACATAATACATGACTCGTGAGTCTGCCTGCCCCACCCACAAGCTGAAGGGGAAGGTGGCCAGGTGGGGTGACCTAAAGTGATGGGTTTGATGACGTGAGTTTGCTACTTAGTTGTTTTCCTCGTATCATATCATGATTGTGAAGTCCACACGGAATATAGTGACATATCTATATATATACACTAAATAAGAAGGATGTCACGTCATGGCCTGAGCATTCTCCCTTATTACCCCAAGGGAGAACTCTCAGCCCCTCTCATTTTAGTCTTCCTTGCTTCCTCCACAAGTCACCTCATCACTCCATTCTCCCTCTCTTATAATGATATCTCATCATGCTTGTTCCACCCCTCTTTCTCCATGTTTATACCTTTGGATATCCCTTCCTAAAATTCTCTCTACCAAAATCTCATCTAATCTAGCCAAGTGGCACCACTATCCCACACATTCTCCTAAATTATATCTAGTAAAGTTTTTCTTATAAATTGTCTATAATTCTTATTTATCCTCTCCCCACTTTCATCTATATCTATCAAAAGAAAGTTTGAATTAAAAAAAATTAAGAATTATTTAAATATTATAAGGAAATTATGTAATAACTTTAAAATATTTATTAAAAACACAAGTAATATCATAGATTTAATAATATACATATTATTAATAATTTTATACTTTTATGAAATTCAAAACGAAATTATGTACTAACAATAATTTTACGAATTATTCAATTTAAATATTATTTAAATAATAATTAAAAAATATTATTTTAAAATTTTCATTAACTAAATATTATAAATAAAAATATTAAAAATAGATAAATATTATATAACAAAATATTTAATACTAGTAATAACTTTAAAATAAATAAAATTTAAATAATGAAAATTTTAAATATTTTACATTTTCTTTAAATAATTAATTAACTAAATATTTAACATAACTAAATTTGAAATAGTTATGGGGATATTTAAAATAATGAAATATTTTAAACTTAAAAAATTAAGTTTAAAAATTACAGTGGCATTATTAAAAAATAAATCAAAATACTTAAATTTACAATATAAAATATTTTAGACTAAGGAATATAAAACTGAACAACTCGACAAGTTGGTGTGATATCCCGAGCTTGAATTGGTGTGATGGAGGGGAAAATGAAGGAATTTTTTTGTTGAAAGAGTGTTGTTTTTGAGCATTATGGTGTAATTAAGTGGTGTGATGGTGTAATTTGGTAGAGGGGGAAATTAAAGACTTGATCCAGTCAATGTAAATCTTCTGAAATAGAATCTTGGTGTAATTGAGAGGCAAACAAAGGTATTTTGGGCTGACTTTTTATGGGTAGGGTTTTTAGGGTGTCTAGGATCTTATGGAAGCATCTGATTGATTTTGGAGGGCCAAAATCATAAAAATTTGGGTCAATTAGAACATCCAAAATGGAATATTTGTTCGATGATGGGGCAAATGGGGGAATTTTAGGTTAAACAATTATGGGTAGATGTTTTTGGTGTGTCTAGGGTTGTGGGTGCTTCAAGATAACGAGAGTGTTCGAAAGGGAATCTTGGTTTGATAAAAGAATAATCAGAGGGGAATCTTGGGTTGAAATTTTAGGGGTAGATATTTTAGAAGGTCCTAGGTCTGATGACAGTGTTCAGGGTAAATTGGAGTTTCGACGATGAATTGAGCAAAGGTCAAGTGCCGACAATGGGATTTTTAGATGTATTGGTCTCTTGGATCATTTTGGTGGGGTTTGATTGGTCCATTAAAGGTATGATCAAGGGCATTTAAGAAATGAATATCTTGGCCAATGAGATAGCCTAAATTAAAATCTTAGTGTGATGAAGGATTAAATGGGGGATATCTGTGATGAAATTTTGTGATAAGGTTTTTATAAGTATCTAGGGCTCTTTAAAAGCCCATTAACTCTAATTTGTAATTCGGTTAAAAAATCCCTTCTGGCCTTTCTTTAAGTATGCATAGATAGGGCTGCAAGTGGATCAAATCGAATTCGGTAAGAGATATATCCGATTCGATTTGATAATAGTTTTTATTGATACGAATCCGTTAATAATCCGTCGGATTTTATAAAACCTGATTTGAATTCGATTGTTAATCTTAACGGATATCCGATTTGACCCAATTGTTAACTCTTGAGATTTTTTAGCTACATATAAATGAAAGAAAAGTCACTTTTTTCACCAATTACCCATATACTTTCAGATTTGAAACTCATTTTCCATTCTTTACATGGAGTTTCAAATCTGAAATAAGTCACCATGTTTAGATATTCTTTTATTTTAAAATGCAAAAAATATTAGGAGAATCCAACTATGTATAATAAATATATTAAGCCCTAAGCATCAATAATAGCTACTGTACTAAAATACTAAATAGAAGAAGAGAAAGAGAGTTGCAACAACCTAGTAAAAGTTGAAACTTTGGAGAGGAAGATGGTTGCAGTGAATGGTCCTCCTGGCTCCCTTTTCTAAGTTTGAATGGTTGAGTGCGAGAGTGAGAAAGGCAGCAAAAGAGGGAGATGTTAGATATTCAGATGCACTGGTTTCACAGACCACAGCAGTAATAGTGAAAGAGGGAGATGCCGTCGGTGGTGATAGTGAATAAACGACAACCACTCAGCCGCCAGTGGTGATAGTGAAAGAGGGCGATGCCGCCAATGATGGAATAGCAGAACCAGAAACTGTTCAGCCGCAGGCCTGTAGATGATGAGAAGACAGAGTTTCAACCGCTCAACACTTGAAAATGTAGAACAACAGTAATGGCAGCAAGCCGGCAGCCAGAAAGTAAGAGAGAGGGAGATAAAGACACTGTCGCACCAGCACTGAAGAAGAACTGAGGAAGGCTGTTAGCGTCGAACGATCGAAGAGGAAGAGGAAGACTGAAGTCTAAAGAGATTCAATAAGCCAAATTACAATTATGTACATAATAAAATTATAAATTTCCAAATACATAAAGCTAGTTAAAAAATAAAAGTAAAAGGTACACTTGTCTTATACATGGATCGAATCAGATCGGATTGGTCGATATTCAAATTTGATCCGTTAAATAAATGGATCAGTTTTTCTGAGATGATCCAATTTGTTAGGATCAGTTGGGGTATCCGAAACGGATTGGTATCAGATTCGGATGCGATCTGATCCGACTTATTTGCAGCCCAATGCATAAAGGAGGAGGGTAGGGCCCTTAACAAAATATTTGTAGGGGCATAGCACGAGGCCCAAGAACTAGACAAGACTCAAAGAGACTTCCTTCGGTTGGCGTCGTGCAAAGCCAAAACTTTTGGGGTCCAAGTGAAGATTCTAGTAAAAGCCCAGCCGAGCGTCATCAATTTTATTGTTCCTATTATCACTAGCGGGGACTTGTGCGATGCAGGGGAAATCGAAATGCAATTTTTGACAAATTATTATAATTTATTTAGGTTTATATTATTTGATAATTTGAAGTAATTATGATTTTAAGTTCTACTAATTTTTGGAATTTAATGGTTGTTTTTACAAAGTTATATTAATTTTATCTATTTTATCATATTTTGTGGAAATTAGTGGTTATTTTTCCCTAAGTTCTACTAATTTCTGGTAATTTCTATTATATAGTAATTTATGATAATTCTTGGTTAATATAATATTTTATGGAAATTAGGGGTTATTTTTGGCTAAGTTCTACTAATTTCTGGTAATTTCTATTATACTAATTTATGAGAATTCTTGGTCAATATATACTTATTTTTTGTACTTATTATATGATAGCTTATTGGTCAATTAGTGGAAATTAGTTCTATTATATAATTTCTACTAATTTCTGGTAATTT
>NW_010729124.1:3815888-3851465 GCF_000365185.1 Nelumbo nucifera
TTGATAATTTCAAGTAATTATCATCCTAAAGTCTACTAATTTTTGATAATTTCTTTTGATTTATTTTTAGTAATTTTTTATAAATATTGGTAATTTATGTCTAATAATGGTAATTTCTTTTAATTTATATTTGATAATTTTTATAATTATTTGACAATTGTTATTGTTACACTATTTGACAATTTTAGGTATAACAATTATCTATTTTCAAAAACAATAACCAAATAGCAATATTTTTAACTTACAATATGTAACAATCTTCAAAGCACAAAATCTATAAATGTAAAGTAAAGCAATTCAAGGTTCAAAGTATCAACACATATCAGCCAATACGTATTGTGTCGGTGGCTTCCTGATATGCCCCTACAAGGGTTGTATCGGGTTAGCCATTGGTTCATATGGTAGCCAGGCCTTAAACTAGCCCCTACAAGGGCGTATTGGCTTGTGCCGATATTTAGAACCTTGAATCAGTTCATTAAGCTAAATGTAAATAGTATTTTTAAGTAACATTATGTAAGTATAATATTTTATTAAATAATCAGCAATGATAGTTTTAATAATGTTATTTAGTTATTTTTAATATAACGGTAATTATTAAATTTATGAATAGGATTTATTAACAATATTCATTAAATTAATAATTACCAAAATTAAATTAACAGTATTTATCATTATATAGTCAGTAAATATAATATTTTATTAAATAATCAATAACAATGCTTTTAATAACATTTTTAATATAACAAAATTATTAAATTTGTTTACAGTATTTATAATTTTAATTTAAAGTAAATATCTATTTATTAACAATATTTATAATAACAGTAATTATTAATTATAATCACTAATTATATATTTATTAAAATACTATACTAATCAGTAATTATTAAAATCAGGTTAAAATAAATAGATAACGGTAATAGTAAATTACTGCCATTTGGCGAAAGGAGAGACCACCCCTTTCGTATTAATATATATAAGATTAGCTACCAGAATTACTGACAATAATTAGCTGCTATTCGAAATCAAAATACATTTGTTTTGAACTTCTGATGTGTGATGATGTTTGAAATATAACCAAACCACTCAAACCCCAGAAAAATAGATTAAGAGTTGAGCAAAGAGAAATCTCATTCACCTGCAACTGAAACTAAAAGTTTACATATTTGGTTATCACACATGCAGATGGCAGATCTTAAACCCAAATATCAATCATCACTGATAAGCTGTCATATATATAAAGATTGCCACCGACAATCCAGCATTAATTCCAGCTGCTTCTCTTCCACATTCCGATCTCAACAAATTAATTATATTTTCAACTCAGAGGGAATTTCTGTGACCAATGGGGATTATTCCACTGAAAATAATTCTGCCAGATATGTGAGATCCGTGAGCTTTAATCTATTATTGTAAAAGGCGAGTGGACTGCAAAAATTTGGACGGATCGGCTACAAAGCTTTTTTCTAAAAGTAAGTGTTTATGCCACCTATCAAACCTTTATATCTTGTTTTCCTACTGTTTCTTTCTTTCTTCCTTTTTAATTTTTTGAGACAGAGAGGCTAAAACACAAAAGTGAGTCTCCCACTTTTTCTTAACTGCTATTGTTATGTGTGGAGTTCATTAGAAGAGGAACCAATCTTCCCTAATTTTATATTGTAAGACTTTTTTCGTTGTTGTATGATGGCACTGAACTCGTTCGAACAGCCTTGCATAGGAATATTGTAAAGACTGTTCCAACATATGGGCCTTTCACTGACTGTTGAAACTCCTGCTCTCCCGTTCAACGATTAACTATGATCAGATGATCACCTATCCTTTTTTCTTTTTCCTTCTTTTAACATTCAAATAAAATGGGTAAAATGGTCAAAAAAATATTATAAAGGTCAATTTTATCATTTTGAAATTATTTAATGGCATAACACTGTTGACTGATGGTCAACTAACCATTTAAGATCTATTAAGCACAATTTGAAAGTTCAGGATATTGTAGAGACATGTTTTGAAATTCGAGAACTGACTTGGCACAACTCCCAAAGTTAAAGTTACTGTTCAAGAATTTTCCCTTTTTTAATTACCATGCAAAATTCAAATCCCTTTATGAGTGCCAGAAACACTTTTTTGTTTTTTTTTATTTAATCTTTTCATGTAAAGGAATCTGAGAAAATAAGAATAATGATTTATAAGAAATATACAGATTATGAATAAATGTAGTGTTCTATAAAATCAAAGAGAGGAATTAATTCTACCATCCCTGCATTCGTAGTAAGGTATGAAACTACTTTCCAATTAATCCACACAGAAGACAATATCAATAGCCTGTGTTTGGAAGTTGGGATTGGATGTTTTTGTATGGAAGTGAATATTGAATAGTTACAACCTTTGGCCTTTCTGAGCCATTTCCTCAACCACGTTCTGGTGCCACACAAGGAGAGATAGAGATGGGCTACCTTACCTAGCGACTAGTTATGATTTTTTTCTTTTTGCGTTTTTGTGATCAAAAAGCATATTTCTTTATACCGAACAATGATGGAAAAAATAAATAAAGCTTATCCCTTTTCAATGCATGAGTACCAGACAGCTTCCAAGTGGGAATTGAGGGGTGATTGGATCGGCTGCCCACAGTCCATCCCCGCCGTGCACTGGAACATCTCCCATGCATGTCAAGGGGAGATACTCCCAATGCACGGATGGGATGGGCTGTGGGGCACGCTCCATGAGCAGATCACAGTTCAGATCTCCTACCCACAAAAATTCTGTTCACGTCTATTCATATAATATCACTGTTATACATGGAGAGGTAACATTATGCACAGGAAGATGTTTCCAATGCAGAGGTAATGTGTCATAGGTAGACATGAATAGAGTTTTTGTGGGCTGGAGATCCCAATTGGGCAGCTCATCCCTCCCCAGTTGAGGGGGGTATCTCCAAAGGATGGTAGGGCAAGAGTATGCCCCACAGGCACCCCACAGACCTTCCCCCTTGTGCATTGGGTTCTCCAAGGAGCACGCCCCACAACCCACCCCCCTCGTGCATGGGAACATTTCCCAAGCTTGTTATGGGTAGGGATGTCAATGGGTCGGTTTAAATGGTAAATCCGGATTGGGTTAAGGTTTTAATTCTTCAATCCAAGTTGGATTCGGTTTTTGGCTGTCCCGTCCCAACGGGTCATGATACCCTGCATACATATTAAGTATTATTGTAATGTTTTGACTTATAACTCTGTAGCCTTAAAGTTTAAGATTTATTTATATATTGATTTTGGTTTTCTTCTTTTTTTTTTAAATGGAAAAATAATACATTAAAATCTATAAAATAATTTCCTAACTTAAATTAATGGATTTTATGTCTTTAAAATGTGTTTAAAACATGCAATTGAAATGTTACGGGTCTGGTTGAGTTGGTATCGGGTTAGACCCTATAGTGTCCGATCCGGTTTGATAATCATGTATTTTAAAGTTGGATTGGGCACCAGAGGGTCGAGTTACAGTTGAGGCAACCTGTGTCGAACCCGACCTATTGAAATCCCTAAGTCATGGGGAGATATTCTCAATGCATAGGAGGAATGCACTGCGAAGTGCGCTTTGTGGGGAGCCCAGACCATCCGAACTCTGATAGGACACCTTATAGTAGCTATTTTCTCTTGAGAAAAATGATTGGCTGAACTTGATAGCTGTTTGCTGTGAAACCAATCATTTTTGCATCACATTCAAATCAGTCATAAACGCAAGCAAGAGTTTGACCATCTGTGGATCATATGCATTTTATAATGATGGCTAGCGTGGAGTAAAATGATTGGTCTCATAGCTCGTAAAACAGCTATAAGTTCAGCTATTGCTTTTTCTCAACACAATTCAAATCTCCCCATGAATGGTAACATGCAACTACAGAGACGTTTTCAATGTACTGTTGTAGTTAGGTATGGATAGGATTCTTGTGGGTAGTAGATCTAGTCATGAACAATTATTGATAATAAAAGTTTTATAACATGATTAACTGGTTTAATGATGGTCTTCAAAGAAAAAAAAGAAAAGGAATTGGTTTAACTCGTAAATGGAATCAAGATTCCTCAAAATGGGAATCAGAATAGTCTATTCCCATAGTCTGTTTGGTTCAGACAGAAAATTAATTGGAATAAGATTTCATTCCCAAGAGTGGGGGGAGAAAATGGCCATTCCCTCAAATAGGGAAATGCAATTCTACCAGAAATGGTAATAGGATTTTGATTCTATCCAATCAAACAGTTGGAATTAGAATGACCCGATTCGAAACCCCTATTCTTGCCAATCAAACAGGTCCAAAATTTACTAGGACCCCTAATATTATTGCAATCCTAGTAGATTTACACATGCTGTTACATTTTTTAATGGGTCGTGGAGTTCTCCTGTGGAAGTAAAAGCAAATGCAATCTTTCATGGTGTTGTAGGGGTCAACTTGGATAGGCTCATGTTTGATTTTGTCAAAATTTGAATGGACCCAACTCAAAGGCCCAAGTCCAGAACAGTGTAAAAGGCTAACTCAAACCAACCAAAGTTGCACCCCTAATAATATAGTAAAAATGTAAAATATATATGGTCCGTGGACAAAATTAATTCATGTGATATGTTGGGTGTCAATATAGCTCCCGCATCTCCTACCTACAAGACAGTGCAGCCATATATTGGGAATATCTCCAACAATAAGAACATAAAAGTAAGAAAATGTTTCCAAAGCTCAATTTGGAAAGAGTACAAATACAAATATGTAGATTGCAAAACAATGAATTTTGTATCATTTTGTATGTATTTTTATTGTACATATTTGTGTTTGTACTCCTTCCAAACTGGGCCTTTGGTGCGGCTGTAGTGTGTTGTGGATAGGTGTGGGTAACAGATCCTAGTGTGTCAATATATATCCAGTAGGTGTTTGGCATCAGTGCTGGGCATGTCTGAGTTGTAAGCACCATTTTCTCAGAAAGCGGTGCTTATTTTTTGTTATGAAGTGATGTTGCCACATAGGCTGTTTTCAGGGAAAACAACACTGGTTTTGTTTGGTTATATATCCAATATCCAAGATGATGCCACATCATTGCACCACTGGAAGCAACAGGCTGTTTTCTGAGAAAAACATTGAATTTGGTGTTTCTTCAGACCATACATTCTTGATTTTCAAGACGTGGTCTGAAGCAATACTTTTTTTCTAGAAAAACGGTACTAAATAAAAGGCTGTTTTCTGAAGCACTGTTTTTTTCTGATGTGGTGCCTACATGATGCCCTTTTCTCAGAAAACGGCATCGATACCAAACACCACCCTAATTAACCATGGCTGGACTGGGTTTGTATTGGAATTAACCATAATCCTTACAATAGAAATGATTCAAAAGCAATAACTACAGACTGACTAACCCAATATCAATAACTGAGTCTTTGGTTGTTTGGTTTGTGTCTGTGTATCGTCAGTATCTGTTTCTTCATTGTTTATTTTCAATGAAATTTGCTTTCCTATACTCAAACAAAAATAAATAAAGATTCTTATCATTCATTCCATGCATAATTTTTGTGGAGTCGGGTTGGGCCTGATTTGATACAAAAGAGTACAAATGCAAATATGTGCAATGCAAATACATATAAAATAATATTGCACTCTACATATTTGTAATTGTATCCCTTCCAAACTAAGCCTAAAAGATAAAATGACTGTCTAATCACCTTGAATAGATTATCCATCCAGTTGGATTATGTCTCAAGCCCAACCAACCGAACCCAGCCCAAGTATAAGTCTCGAGTAGGCTTTTGAAGGGGGCTTCCTGTAGCCTGTAGGTCACAAATCGTTCATTCCAAAGAAAGCAATGGAGACGTTACATCTCATTTAAATGTCAACCATCCATTTTAATTAAACGTACTAAAAATTACTTCCATTTTCGTATAGATAAGAAGCTAGCTAATGCCTTTAAACCAAACTGGTTAATTCTTAGCGGAAAGAAAGAAATAAATAAAACACTGGTTAATTGTGGTGGGTTCGTTCACAATGGAGGGACAAGAAATTAAGGTGGGCAAGAATGATCAACGTCAATGCCCTAGTTGCGTAGTACATTCTGGTGGGTGGTGAGGGTATGGTTTGAAGACAGCCAAACCTCTCAATAAAAGAGAAGTTGGTGGGGGTTTATTTAGAAACTCTTTTGGAACTCCCATATTTGTTTTTCACTGTTATTATGATCAGTCTAACTCTATTTAATCAGATTTTTTAGCTTTGTATGATGGTTTAAGTCTTTGTTTGTAAAGAGGCTATAAAGAAATTGAGGTTGAAAGTGATAACATTATAATTATTGACATTCTAATGAGTTAGATCGGATTATCCTTGGAATTCTGTTTACATCTTGCGCAGGATTAAGAACTTAGTGCAGAGAATGAATATTAGGTGAACCCATATCTTACGAGAGGGAAATCGTTGTGCTGATATCGTAACTAACAAAGGAATTGATGAAATATGCATGCTTAAAGTAATCAATGGTAATTCCCAAATTTCTAGAGATTTAGCTCATTTTATTCACTAAGATAATTTGAATTTGTCTATCCTTAGAATTAATTACGTTTTGTTAGACTTTTTTCTTTCTTTTTCTTTTGGTGGGCCTAAGATGGTGAGGGAGAACTATGTATGCTTAGGTTATGATGCAAGGTGGGCTAAGTCCTCTACTGTGTAAGGACCAGGTCACTGATCAAATCAACGGTTTTGACAATTCCTAGACCGAATAGTCCGACCATCCAAGTCAACGAAAATTCCAAAACACTGTTAAAAACATTGTATCAGCTGCCGCATCTCTTTGTTATTTTTTTTATCATCTTTATGGCAAAATAAGAATAAGGAATCGATTAAATAATGGAGTTCCATCTACCGCACATTGTTCACATGTTGGCAAATAAGAGTACATTATCAATGGATAACAAGAGCATCTTAAGAAATGTTCCCAATTCACGGGAGAGATGGGCTCTAGGGTGCCTGTGGGGCATATTCTATGAGGAGCCCATCCTGTTAAAAGAAAGAAAGAAATAATAATAATAATAATAATAAAAGTGAAAACGGATGGACTCCCCATGCATTCTTCCGTGCTTGTAATGGAAGATGTTCCCATGGGAAGGATGGGCTGTGGGGCGCACTCTGTGGGAAACTCATCCCATCTCTGAAAAAAGATGATATCATCAAAGCTAACAACTTAAATAGTTGTAGTTAGGAGTTTTATTTGGCTCCTAGCTACGGGACCTGATCTACTCCTCACATATGGCACCTCACACCAATCTCACAGGCAAATCCCACCATGCATTAGAAACATTTCCTGTACTTATGTGTTATTATTTATGGGAAATACTTCCAATGCACGGTGGGATGTGCCTGTGAAGTTATTGTGAGGCGCACAATGTATGAGGAGCAGATCCCAATTCCCTGGCTACCAAGGCAACTGTACTGCATGGAAATGAAAACAGGTTACGTGGGGTGTTTGGTATGGTATTGCCTACGAAACATGCATGTGTCACATCAACAACGTTTTCATTAGGCCATGTTCGCTTTTTAGTAAGTTATTTACCCGGGTAAATGCATTTATCCAGGTAAGTGTTTACCAGGAAAGAGTTACCCAGGTAAGTGCATTTACCCATGTTCTTTTATTTCTCATTTAAATAAGGCAATAACCATTTTACCCATAAAAATCCATTATTACAACGGGCATTTTGTCCCATTCAAATGTTGGCAACTTTCCCCCAAGGTGGGAAAGTTATTTACCCACATGGGAGATGGGTATCACTTATCCAGGTAAGTGATACCCAGGACTGGATAAGTGATACCCAGGAAAATAAACTTTCCCTAGTCCCCACATTAATCTGAAAAAAGAACATGGGGTTCTTGGTCAATGAGAATCAAAATCCCATTGTCCAACTTCCCCTCTCTCAAAATCCAGAAAAAGAACGCCCCCTTAGTGAAATTTCTTTTTTGGTAATATACTCGGCATTGTTTGACTGTTTATCATTTATCACCTTTAATTCCCTCTCAAGAACGTTGAGGGTGACATCCAGGTGATGAATCATTATCACTATATAAGAGGAAGGCCTATAGAGATGGTGGAAGTAGAAAGAAAGAGGAGAAATTCAAGGATAATGGTAATCTTGGCAAGGTGAGGTATTAAGGTGTTGAGTGACATTTTATAGAAAGAAGGGGTCGGAGCGGAGCTTAGAAAGGCATCGCTCGTAAGAAATCTACTCCTTCACCAGAAGGTCCACCAACCCATATGGTTACGCTTTTGCCAATGTTTTCAAAATCAGACCAGACAGCCAGACTGAAAAAAAATCAGACTTGACCAGTTCTGTTTCTTTCCAAAATTGCATTTTGGCCAAAAACCATTGATTTGGTCAGCGAACCGCTGATACGAGAAGTCGAACCATCGACTCGGACAATGGTTTTGGCCATTTTTTTTCTTAATATTTTTATATTTTTTGTCAAAACATGTCATCCGTTAGGATCAGACAGTCAAACCATTTGACCGGGAACTAGCCCCAAAACGGTTCACTGTCCGGTCCAGTTTTAAAAACCTTGTCTTTTGCATCAATTTTTTTTAGGGTAAGACTTAAGTATACACTAAGTTTTTAAAAAAGGGTTCAACTATGATTCGGAAAATATGTGATATCTGAAAATCTTCTGACTAGTCAACTGGAATCATAAACATGGTAGCCAATCAGGTGTTGTTTATCAAAATTCATGGGTGGGTTTTGATTGGTCAAAATTCTCATGATACCATATCTTTCCTGCATCATAGATTTCCCCTTATAAAAAAGACTTAAATATACCTTATAATTCTTTTATCCTTCATTTTCATTTCAACTTTCAAAATATTACTAGGATTTTTAAAACTCTTTTATCCTTATAAATCTTACAACATGGTCAGATTTGACAGTATAGAAGTTTTGTTTTAGATCCAACCAATGATAGAAATGATGCAAAATAGGGAAATATGATAACACACTTGTAATATGCATATCCAAAAACAAAAATAAATTCTAGAAATTAAAACACATTCATTTTGCAGATCCAACTTAAATTAAGTTTTAATGAGTGAATTTCAATTTATCAAATAAATGACATCAACTTAGTTAATGACATTGTGACTCAAATGCTATGTCAATTACTCTGGCTTAGTTTGGAAGGAGTACAAATGCAAATATGTAGAGTGCAAAAGTGTATATTTTGTATGTATTTGCATTGTACATATTTGCATTTGTACTCTTTCCAAATTAAGCCTAAATTGCAATAATTCAATTTCACATGGAACCCAAAAAAGGCTCTAAGTGAATCGTTGAATCTCTCTCTCTCTCTCTCTCTCTCTCTCTCTCTCTCCTTTGTCCTCTTGTTTTGTTAGGTAAACCAGTCCATTGGCTATCTTTTTTTCTCTTCTTTCTTCTCAAAAGGACAAAATAGATTTTTTTTTTAAATTTTAAATGACCTATGTCTTTTCATTAATGGAGCGTATGTTTAAGTCCTATGGGATTAGGCGTATATTTAAGTCTTTTTGAAAAACTTAAGGCATGTTTAAGTTGATTAATGAAAAATCAAGGTATGTTTAAGTCTTTTACCCTTTTTTCAAATGGTTTGGTGTAGATTTTTGATAAATTCTTATCAGAGATTTCTGATATTGATAGAAAATTATATGCAATGATCGGAAGTACTAGTGTTTATATACAACAAATAAAAGAAAAGATACAGTAAAAGGAAAGATAAACACTAAGTTGGATAAATACAACAAGGATATCAAATAACTCCTAGCACGAGGGAAGTGTTAGTGTTCTGTTGGAACATGCTTCTAATACTCCCCCTCAAGTGGGCAAAAAAATGGTGTGAGTCAACTTGTTGATGAGCTCCTAAAATTGTTCCTGACTAAGTGCCTTTGTAAACATGTCTGCAATTTGTTGTGAGGAGGAAACTTGAAATGGTCGAGTCCATATTGGATTTTTTTCTCTAATGAAATCACAATCAATTTCGATGTGTTTTGTTCACTCATGAAACACCGGATAGTTGGGAATGGACAAGGCAGCCTTATTGTCAAAGAAAAGAGAGGAGGAAGAGAATGTAATGCAACCATTGAAGTCCACAGGTTGTACTGGCCATGGAGCAATATTCCACCTCCGCAAATGAGCGGGCCATAGTGGATTGCTTTTTGGACTTCCATGAGATGGGGTTCCTCGCCAAGAAAATGCAAAAAACTATGATAGAACGTCAAGTAGAACTACAACCGCCCCAATCAATGTCACTGTAGACACTGAGAGAGAGAGAACTGGAAGTAGAGAGTAGAATCCCAAAGCCAATAGCACCTTTCAAGTAGTGCAAGATGCAAAGAGCTGCCAACCTATGAGTTTCACAAGGCTGATTGAAAAACTAACTAAGTTGGTTGACAGAGTATACAATATCAGACCTCGTTATTGTCAAATAATGAAGGTGGCCAATGCCTATACTGAGTTGGGTCAGCCATGAAAGGCCTGGTGTTAGACTTCAATTTGTGATTTTGTTCCATGGGAGAAGTGGCAGGTTTGCAATCGAGAAGACCAACATCATGCAAGATATCTTTGATGTATTTGCATTATGAAAGAAAAAACCATCACGCAAACGAGCGACTTCAACACCAAGAAAGTATTTCAAGGAGCCCAAGTCTTTGAGGTGGAACTTGGAGTGAAGAAGTTGTTTGAGATTGTATATCACAGTAGAGTCATTGCTTGCGGCATGTCATCAACATATATGAGTATTGTGGTCAAGGAGTTTATTGTGTTGGAAGTTAACAGTGTATAATTAGATTTTGATTGTATGTAGCCAGCATCCAAAAGTGCATTAGATAATTTGGCAAACCATTGTCGTGAGGCCTGCTTTAAGCCATATAAGGATTTGTGAAACTTGTAGACTTGGTTCTCCCCCTATTTGGAAAGACCAGGTGGAATTTGCATGTAAACTTCTTCGTGGAGATCGCCATGTAAGAATGCATTATGGACATCAAGTTGATCAACTTGCCAATTGTTGATTGCAACAATTTCAAGGAGACAACGTACAATACTCATCTTAGCAACAGGAGCAAACATCTCATGATAATCAATGCCTTCAGCTTGCATAAAGCCTCTGGTGACAAGTCGGGCCTTGTACCACTCAAGTGAACCATCAAAGTTGTATTTTAGTTTGAAGGCCCATTTGCATTCAATGGGTCATTTTACTAGGAGGTAGGTCCACAATGGACTAGGTGTGATGAGTCTCAAGGGCCTGAATTTCTTTGGCCATGGCATCACACCATTGTGGGTCCTTAACAACCAAAGTGAACGAGGTGGGTTCAAGGTGCGTGTTAACGGACATAACGAAGGCAAAATGGAGTGGACATAAGTGTTTGCAAGAGAGGTAATCAAACTTGGATACAACTTACTTGACGAAGTGGTGAGTTGGCCTTGGTCTCGAACATAGTAGCAATAATCATCAAGTAAAGGTGGAGGCTGACGGGTCCGAAAAGAATGTCATAGTGGTTTAACTGAGGGAGTCGGTGATGGTGGCAATGAAGGAGACAGTGGTGTAGCCGAAATGGATGTATCTTGGGCTTGTGTTGGCATGGATGAGAGAGGCACAAGAGATGGTGGTGGCAACTGGTTAATTGGAACATCCATGGAGTGAGGGGACTCAACAATGGGTTAGGCAAGACACATGGAATGGAAGAGGAAGAAATGTCTGGGGTAGAAGACTTGAATGGGAAGATGTCTTCATGGAAAACCACATCATGACTTACAAAGATGAAATGGGAGGACAGGTCATACAACTTGTATGCCTTTTGACCATGTGGGTATCCAATGAAAATGTACCAATGAGCCCGAGGATCAAACTTGTTATGGGAGTGATGCCCCGCGGGCGCATAGAAAAGGCAACCAAAAACACAAAGATGATGAATAGGAGGTGATTTTTGAAATAACATTTCATGGGGTGTGCGACCTTGAAGCAATGAGGAAGGTGTGTGGTTGATCAAGTATGCAACTGTAAGGATGCATTCACCCCAGAAAGCAAGGGGAATGCCAGATTGGAAAGGGAGGGCATGTGCCACGTTAAGTAAGTGACAATGCTTCCGCTCAACTACGCCATTTTGTTAGGGGTTGGAGATGCAACTATGGTGATGGAGAATACCATTTTTAGATGGGAAAGACTGCATGGGATGTGAAAAAAAAAATCTTTATCATTGTCGGTGCATAAAATTTTAAAGGAGAGATTAAATTGGGTCTTTACATAGGAAAGAGAGTATTGTAAAATGCACAAAGTTTCTGATTTAAATTGCATCAAAAAGAGCCATGTGCATCTAGTGAAATCATCAACAATGGAAATGAAGTATTTTGATACAATAGTAATAGAACTAGTGAAATCATAGAGAATGGTGCATCAATAGTAATAGAACTCTTCAAAAATGGTTGACGTGTTTGCTTAGAAATGAGACAAACATCACAATGTATAGAAGAACAAAAAGCAGAATTAACACCAAGAAAGCTAGAGCTAAATGTTTTCAAGGACCCAGATGATGGATAACCAAGTCGCTAGTGCCATAGGTTAAAGCTAGATTTGGTAGAAGTGAGTGATGCTGATTGGATTGGGCTATCTTTGATATGCCAATTAGTGAGATCCATTGAGGGTCAAAACATATGTGTGATGGGATAGTCTGAGAATTCATCTAAGTGGGTGATCATAATAATAGGATCGACCCCTTTGTCAGAAAAAGTGAATGATAGGGCTTACACTCTCTCTGATGTAAACATAAACTGCTAGTAATGGATTTCAACTATGTTTTAGATTTGGTGTTGCAAAATATATTTATATCATATATATTAATGTTTTATAAAAATTGTTTGCAAAAGATTTTAATTCCCGGGGTACATCCGAGCAAAGAGTGTGACACTACACCTTGCAGCCAAGGGAGAGGTCCTTCCCTGTTGAGCAATGTTTGATCATTATGAGCAGAGAAGTTAAGTGCAAGAGACCATTAAGGGATGATTACCTTATGAGCTTTATCTTACTTAAGTCCATTATCTTTGGATATTCATAATCATAGGATGGCTGAATTCAATGATCATTTAAGTGTAAATATTGGGCCCATATTGAGTTCATAGTGATGTACTTAGTGGGTCACTGCGTTTAGTAGTGAATTCGGCCAGGCCTTTTCACAAAGGTTAGGCCGAACCCATGTGTACTTATGTGAGGTCATTGTGGGGTTCCATGCCATACAAACCAGGCCTAAGTTGGCCATACAAAATCTTGGGTCATGGACATTTGAAGCAAATGGGCCTAAGACCCATAATTAATAAAATCAAGTAAGTTGTCACATGACAACTTGCTTTGGGTCGAATCTAGGTTTGGAAATGGGTATGGAGTACCCATTCTCTTAAGAGGATAAGGCTTATAATCTCCTAATTTGATTAAGAGAAGTGCTCCATAAAGAGATAAAAGAAGAAGAGGGCGAACCAAACTAGAACACTACTATTTCTTGTTCTCTCTTCTTCTCCTTTGTCTTCCAAGAAACCCTATCACGACCTAGGCTTTGAAGAACTGATAGAAATCAATTTTCTTCTGATTTTTGCAAGAAAAATAGAGGAACTTCAAGCTCACCTTCCCCAGTTCAATCCAAACAGTTGGGTTGTAGTTTTGCTGAAAATTATGCTGTTGAATCAGTTTCACCTACACACTGTGCCATCTTCAGTAGATGTTGGTTTTAGGATTGATTTGAGCATGAACTTCCACCTTGGGATCTGCATCTGTGGTATTCATATCAGGTATAAATCTCCCTCTTTAATTGGCTTCAAATATGGTCTGGTTCAGTGCAAGACTGATCCTGAAAAATGTAGTTTTTTTAAAAATAAGGAATTTGATTACTAGAATGAATAGGAAATTTTTGAAATTTTACCTAGCCATCTAGCATGGTTCGGCCATCCATATGATGGATCCTAACCCTTCCAACACAGATTTGATCTAATACCATGATAAATTATTATCAGAGATTTCTGATTTTGGTAGAAAACTATATATAGAAAACGGAAGTACGGATGTTTATATACAAAAAGTAAAAGAAAAGATAAAGTAAAAGGAAAGATAAACACTAAGTTGGATAAATACAACAACAAGGATATCAAATAACTCCTAGCTTGATGGAAAGTGTTAGTGTTCTGTTGGAACACGAACAAATGGTCAACATCAGAATTGACTCGAGGTAACCAATCAAGAGTGAACACGCACACTCGTGATCCCTAAACATTGTTTCGGGTGTGGCCCCATGTGTATAGATAGGGACGGAGCTAAGTATAAAGGTGTGGGGTCCTTGGCCCATCCAAAGGTTTTGTTAAAACTATTATAATTCATATGTTTAGTGGGTGGAGGCAGTAGCAAGCATGTAACAAAGTGGGTCCTTCCCCCCACCCCCCTCACTCGCCTCCACTTCGACAAAGCCCCCCTTTCAATTAGTGATATACATTTTCATTCTTCTTAATATGAAAGATTTTTATTAAAAATAATCTTATATGATATCCTCCTTTTTTTTCCTCCTCACCCCCTTTCTATTAAGGAGACTTTTGTTTGGAAGACTTACACCTCTTATGTTTGAAACTATGCCTTCAGGTAGTGGAATGTCTCACATCACACTTCCATATTTTAAAACATTGCCCGTGAGTGCCCTCCCTCCCTTTAATTATGTTGTGTCATTGTTCATGTTGTAAATCTCTATAATATAAATTTTTTCATTACCATAGGCCCAAAAAAAAATGTTATATAACATGATCCAAAAAAATCCTGACTCCGCCACTATTTACTGATCACTGCTTACGTGGTCTATTATATATGATTTTGTTTGTAGCAGATACGGCCCTATTAAACAAATGGAAATTTGAGATAGATGAAGCCACATTAAAAATAAAATAACAAGGCGGTTAGATGCCGAATCCCTAACCCGGATTCCCGGACATCAAGTTTTTTTTTTTTTTTCAGAATTTGTCATCAATTATCTTCAAACTTCTAGACGCACTTGGGCAGGGTTTGATTGTGAAATCAATAGTTATGATATAACAATAAAGAATTCAACTAAGTCATTATAATGATTTAGAGTTATAAGTTATTATAATTAACCTACAAATATTAGGTTTCAAAACCACCAGACACACATGATTCATGATGAGTGATGAGCTTGGAAGCTCGTGATCGTGGCAACACCAAATAGTTGTCATATTCTGCGCTCTAAATTAACTGATGTATTAGAAATCCTCATTTTCTTACAAATTTCAGAAATTCTGATTCCAGCTGATTTTAATTAGGGATGGTAATTTCTATCTTATGCAGTGGGTATTTATTCCTACTCGCTCTAAGAGGACAGATTCTTTTATTCAAAGGATGGGTTTTGGGGAAGGAATGAGTTTTAAGATTCTACAACTAGTATAGGTATAGTATGCTAAATTGGATCCTCCCCAATCTATATATTATTAGAAATTATATAAATTTTGTGTATTAGATGTTGAATTTAATAATATTTTGAATGTTATATAAAATATATAAACTTTGTGTATTATAACATATTTAATATTACCAACCGATAAATGCACTTTTTGCCCATATTTAATATTTTGTTTCACACAGCTCAAAGTTCAGAAGCAAAAACTTATCCAAATGGGGTATTAGTTGTGAGCAGATGAGGAGGGATGCATTCACCACTCAAGAACTCTCCACCACCCACTGTCCACATCACCAACTCAGCAAGTTGCGATGTGAGTGGACTAAAAATAAATCATCCCGAAAGTGTCAATAAATATCGCACAACATTATTATCATGAGAGTTTGGCAAAAGTTTTAGTGGCGATTACTAACCTAATGCACCCTCCTTGAGACCGACAATGTAAGATAAGCTCACACTAGCAAAGATATCATACAGTTTCTTTAAAGAAAATGCGTTTTAATAACACTAAAACAGTCCCCCACACTTTCTACATTGTCCACCAAGTGACCCACATATTTGGTGACTGGTGAGCCTACTCTTTCTGCTCTCTCTTCTTGGTCATGCATTTTAATACTCTGGATTTTTTTTCCTTTCTTTTAGGTTTGATAAAAATTTAAATAAATTCATTTCCTTCTAATAAATTGCAGATTTTAGGTGCATGCCCTATATGTGATAAAAGAAGAAAAAATAAAAAATAAAATTATTATTTAAATTAGACCCTTGTATCAGTATATAGTCCCATATCATTTTACGTTACTTGTGGGCCTCCGTAGTCAAATGTTTTTTATAGAATAAAAATAAAATAGTGGAAAACATATCTCGCCAGAAATTATTAAAACATTATAACGCATTAAACTATCAACCGTGAATCCACCAGATCTTGAATTTGTTAGCTTCCTTCCCTGCTCCCAAGCCACACGCATTTCCATTCTAATATATAATTGAAAATATTCATAGGAGCTTGTCAATTAATTAAAATCGGAGGTCCACTTTTCAGTTCCTAATCCGAAGTTCAAATGAGTGAAAACAACATGCAAAACGGGCCAAACCACCCCTTTCATTTGTTTTTAGTTTTAACATCTTTCAGCTATCTCCCATGCCCTGTGGGCCGGTCTGGGCCCCCAACCCTATGTCATGCCCCCTTATATTGAGCGCTAAGTCCATTTCGGACCCATCCTGGCCCCTTCAATGACCCGTCATTTCGGACCCATTTTTTGAATCCAACCTCCAAATCGGAATCAGAATCAAAATCGTATGCTTCGAATTCTTGGCCTTGACCGGTCGATTATTAAGTAGTGATTAGTGAACATCTAGGCTCTGTTCGTTTATTGGCATCTCATGGGGTAAGTTGGTCAAATGGGTAAGTGATCAGGAATCTTACATTTTTGTGTCACTATATTGGATCCCACAGTAAGTGAATTTTCATATCATTTACCAGGGTAATTGATACCTTTTTAAAGATGGATAAGTTGTTTACCTACGAGTTTCGCTTCGGTCAGTGCAAGCTCGTTCATGCTCACACTGTTTAAACAGCATCTTACAACCTTGCATTAGGAATATTTTCCCATAAAATAAAGTACATAAGTATAGAGATATTTCCAATGCAAGGCTGTACAAGTCTGTTGGGAGAGATGCCAAATTCCTTATCCAACCATTGGAGGAAAAATCAATGATATGGGAAATATATGATATAGAAAGAGTTTTGACCAATCAAAATCCACCCATAAATTTTGATAAATGACACCTGATTCGCTACCATGTTTATGATTCCAATTTATTGGTCAGTTGTTTTTCCCAATCATATCTTTTCCGTATCATAGTTGAACCCCCCATGTTGAAAACACTAATCTCCTCTTTTCCCATATAAATGAAAATGTGCACAAACATGGGCACCAAAGTTACTCTAATAACTTTTGCTCGAAAAACACTTGCTGTGATAAATTCGTTTAGACAAACAAGACCCTACTATTAACTGAGAACAGTCTCTGTCTAAGGATTAAAAATAGAAGTACAAGTAGGAAATAAGTCAACTATAATGAACATGAATATTAATATTGGATTAATGTTGACCATTCATTCTTCTCTTTTGTAAGGCTGTAGATTCATATATTTAATTTCTGAAGCTTTAAATCAACTTCCTACCTTCCAGGATGTGTACATAAAACTGCCCAGATTCAGATTAGATTGAAATTAGAGAGAAATAAAAAGAAAATATGAAGGAATTTGAGTATAGTTAATTTGCAACATTATGTAGATTTGTAAAGATGGGGATTATTAGCTAGGGAACGTCCCAACTCCCAAACCCAATTGTTGGTCTGCACGTATTGTCCAGCGGAAAGGGGGATCAAACGGTGCACTATATAAGTGGTCCATTCGTGCAGTGTCTCTTCATTTAATATTGGACAGCGACACCCGTGAGAAATGCCGATGAGAGTTTAATAGGTGGTTGATTTCACCGGCCTTCGCCTTCCCTTCTTATTTACCGGCGATACAAAGAAGCTCTCTCCCGTCTCTCTGTGATTCCGGGAGAGAAGAAGAAGATAAAGTTGGTGAGGTGTAAGATGGAAGGGGTGTCTGTGAATTTATTGAAGGGGTGGAAGGGGTACTGGAAGAGAAGAGAGTACGAGCGGCTGGACGGGAGTGGCCGGCGTCGAAAGGCCCGGGTGGAGTTAACGACGGTACGTCTGAACAGAAGGAAGCGGTTCTGGCGTATCAGGATCACGCCGAAGCTCCGGCTCATCCGCATCCCTTCCCCCAAGAAGCTTCTCATACGACTTCGAGATGCGTACGTGAGGATGATGCTTGGGTTCGCCAACACCGGCGTGTTCAGCAATGGGTTTGGTGGGGGTGGAGCGGTCGGAGCTGGGTTTGCGAGGCCACCCTTGAAGGAGTACGATGAGGCGGTGCTGGTTCAGATCTATAAGTCGTTGATGGCTCAGGGACAGTTACTGCCTCGCGACGCCGGGAGACTAGCTGCCGAGATCTCATGTCGACGACGCTGATTATATTATATTAAATTAAATATGGGGTTTCTTCGGTTCTTCCTCTTACTTCCTATTTTTCTTTTATTTTTAAGTCTTTCTTAGCTTGTTTTCTCCGTCTATGCTCTTCTCTTAAACTGTAATTAACAATAATAAAATTAAAATGCTATAAATTATCTGCTGCACTGTCTATTTTGCTCCATTCGTCGTCGTCGTCGTCGTGCACTTCCATTCCGAAATCAGAATGTGATTACTGACTTGACTTGTTGCATGAATTGTGCACTTCCATTTCGCTCCATCCTGCAACTACATACTTCCACTTTTTGGATGTTCAAGTTCAAGCCACCTCGTTTAACATTCAAAAATTTTAAACAAAACATGAGGCGTAGCTGAATCATCCGCAGTACGATACTTCTGGAAGCAAAATTTTTTTGTGATTGTTTTTGGTGTAAATTGGGATCGCTCCACTTTTTTGTCATTTATTTTAAATAAAAATATTTAGATCAATAATCATACTTTTTCACTTTATAACGATTCACTCATTTAAACCAATCAATAAATATTGACATTCATTGATGTATTTTAAATCGATAAATATTTACACCGAAAACAAACAGTCTTTGAACTTTCTGTTATGAAAAGCAAAATTAGGCAAAAAGTAGTTTGAAATTTTGGTAAGAATTGCTTTTAAAATTAAGATAGTTTTTTCTCAAACCTAAAATTGGGGTTTTGTGATTTTGGACTTAAAAAACAGAACAAACCTGAAGCTTATCCAACTGTAGCCTTTTAATTTGTAAATTTATGCTAATTTTGTATAGATATACTGATATTCTAATTAAACTGGATATGCGGATATGTAAAAGGATTGAATTTGAATATGATTTGCAGTTACTGGGTATCTGGAGCCAGTCATCAAAAAGAAAGAAAAAAAAAAAAAAAAAAAAGAAAGAAAGATGAAATATATTTGGAGCCCTAGTATATGCGACCCAAAATATTACGCTCATCACAAATTGAAGAGCGCAATGCAGCATAAAAAGTGCATCAGATCAAAAAAAAAAAAAAAAAAAAAAAAAAAAAGAAAGAAAGATGAAATATATTTGGAGCCCTAGTATATGCGACCCAAAATATTACGCTCATCACAAATTGAAGAGCGCAATGCAGCATAAAAAGTGCATCAGATCAGACTCCAATTTTACTATTTTACTACTAAAAATAGAAGAGGGAACATTGTGCTTGCAAGAGGTAAAACTTGAGGTTAAAATTGATGGGCGCTTTCTGAAACCTCCTTTAATTTGTTCGCAAATCGTATATTTAGGCTCAGTTTGGAAGGAGTATAAATGCAAATATGTAGAGTGCAAAACCTTATGTTTTGTATTATTTTGTATGTATTTGCACTGTATATATTTGTATTTGTACTATTTAGGCTCAGTTTGACAGGAATATAAATACAAATATGTAGAGGATAACACCTTATATTTTGTATTATTTTATATGCATTTGCACTGTACATATTTGCATTTGTACTCTTTCCAAACTGAGCATTAGGTTCAATTTGGAAGGAGTATAAATACAAATATGTATAATGCAAATACATACAAAATAATATAAAATACAAAGTTTTGCACTCTATATATTTATATTTGTATTTGGAAAGATTACAAATGCAAATATGTACAATGTAAATACATACAAAATAATGCAAAACATAAGGTTATGCACTCTATATATTTGCATTTATACTCCTTCGAAAGTGAGCCTTAATATCTTATATTTTGAGAATAGTCGTACTTTAGTACACTAACTTTAAAAAGGTGGCACTTGATTCTCAAAACCTGTCATTTTAAGTTTCTATGTTAGTATTCCATCAGTTATGATGCTTATAATGTTACATGCATGGTTTTCAAAATAGGACCAGACAGGACGACCAGACTAGAAAAATCGGGAACCAGTCATGTGATCGGTTCTGTTTTCCCTCAAAATCAGATTTTCTCCAAAAATTGTTGATTTTGGTTAGCAAACCGCTAACCCAGCCAGTTAACCATTCGAACCATTTGAACGGTACGTTTCGACTGTTTTTTTTTTTTTTGTCAGAACTGGCCGACTGTTCACTTCGAACGGGCGAACTGTTCGACCCAATAACTAGACCCCTAACCGATTCGGTCTCCAAATTGGTTTTAAAAACTATGGTTACATGCGATTTAAAACTTTTAAAATAAAAAAAAAAAATTACCTTTCACACCTAGAAAACTAAACCAGAATAGCAATGAATAGTCACAAACCCACCACAACTCCACCCCCTCTCGAAAATCCCCTAATGTTATCTTGAAGTCCTTCAAAATCATAGTCAAGAATTCCTCAACTGGCATTATCAATTTTGGACAAATGAAGCGAGTCCCCTCAAGATGGGCAACATATGAAAGAGACCATGTCGTCGCGACCTACGAAGTATGAGGTTATTTTGTGCTCCTTATCCACTGTCATATGGAATAGGCGACAGTTACTATAAATGTATTTCAATCCTTATGACAACAAGGGATAGTTTGATAATTTTATTATCCACGGTAACATTCGTTAATGGTGTTGGACTAAAATGATACTTTTGGGGTATTAAAGTGAGACTATTTTAAAGTAT
The DNA here is from genome assembly GCF_000365185.1 of Nelumbo nucifera. Next base: position 3,836,996 of record NW_010729124.1, read on the forward strand.
AGAGTATTAATATGTAATTTACCATTAATTTATTGACAATGCTTAAAATACTTTCCTAATTTTTTAGATATATTTCTTTATTGAAACTTTGAACATTTGGTGAACTATTATGCTTTATTTTACTAGTAAATGTGTACATGTATTTGCACGTGACAGTATCTCTAAGACAAAACTATTTATAATTTATAAACAATTACTGAATTTTTTAAGTGGGCAATCTTTGAATTAGGAGTAAATGACATATATGTCCTCTTTATACCCGTTGTATCCTTGAAAAGGGGGTAAAAAATGCATATCCAATAAAAATTCCATAAAGAAAAGGCATTTGCTTTTTTATAGGAATATAGATTAGTAGAAAGGGAGAAAGATTAGTACTAGTGAGGGCAAGCCCTGCCAGCAACATCTAAAGGGAGAGAGCTATTCATGGTGTTGACCTTTGTTGACTAATCAGTCAGCCGCACAATTTCCTTCTCTTTTGGTGTGGTTGTGGTTGTAGATGATCCCTTAGGCTGTGTTTGGTTTGAAGGAAAAAGTAGGAAAAGGAGGAAAAGGGTAGGGAAACCTTTACAAACCTTTACAAGGGTAGGGAAAGTTCCCTACCCTTCCCCTCTTTCCCTACCTTTTCCTTCAAACCAAACAAAGCCTTAATGAAATCGGTTGGCAATCCGGTGACAATCTTCAATCAGCAACTTGCACTTTCAGGAATCCTCATACAACCTTGGAGCATCTTGATGACTAAGGCTGTATTTGGTTGTAATGCAAATAAATTTGTACTGATGCAAAGCCATAGCGGTGCAAATGATTTTGAGTGTAAATTCTGACTTTTCCTATTTCAAATTTTAGCTTATTTGGTTTGATTGCAGTATAGATAATGTAATAAGACATGAAACTAAATAAAATAAAACCCAAAACAAAATTAAACAAGAACTTACATTTTTTTTTAATTTGCACTCCCATGTATTTGTACTAATACAAATAAAATTGCACTGCAACTAAACGCAGAGTAAGGAAATCTCCTACAATGATAATGGATGGCACATTGACCTGCAAAATAAGTCTGTGGGCCTCAAGAGCAGCCCATGTTTCTACTACCGTAATTTGCATTAAGACTGCATTAAGCATGTTTTAACTTTTAAGAGAACTAATTCTGATGAATTTTAAATGAAATTTGTTAGAACCAATTCTATTTTCTTAGCTCAAAACACATTCTTCAAAAAGTGATTCTTTGGTGGGCTTCTGAAAAAAAAAATAAATAAACAGTGATTCTTTGGAATTTATGTAAGATATATACATTGATCAGAAATAAATAATTCTTAAATGACTGAAATAAGCCTGATGCATTTCAGATCATCTCATCCAATTTTAACTCCTCTCCAATTACACCACCATTCCTGGAAATGAACTTCACAAATTTGGATCTTGGGCCCTCCGTCCATTGGGTCAATAAGGATCAATTTTCATGCATATTAAACTGGATTTTCTGTATAATTTCAAAGATCTAAAAACATGGATGAGGATTATCCATTCAAAGCGTTTTGGCGATTTGCAAAACCCAAAACATGTTCCTTGTCTATTACTCTATTTTGGATTTGTCAATCCCGCAGGAGACCCTTGAAATGAGATCACATTTCTTGCTACGGATATTGTCTTTTTCACCAAACACTGGCGCCAGTGTTCAAGAATCACTGGAGGTCTTGGTTTTGTCCTGCGAGGGTGGTAGCAGGTAGCAGGTAGGGGTGTCAATGGATCGATTTTGGATTGGACCTGTCCAAACCAAAGTCAATTTGGACGGATTGGATGAATCAACAAAAATTACAGTCAAAATAATAGGCAATTTTGTCACCAGTTTTCAGGTCGATGGTTCGACTGTCCGGTTCAAATAGATGACCCAGACCCGTTTTGACAACAAAAATTACAGATAAAATTACTAACAATTTTAATGGCAGTACTTATAATTGCAAGTTTCTTATTAAGATATCATTATCTTTTTTTATGTAGTAAATAACAATGTTAAAATTTCAATCCTGCCCCTACGAGGCAGGAACCCTCCACTAGTTAAAAGTTATTTCTAAATATACAAATAAAAATGAGTGGGGCGGAACGGGGTAGGGCAAATTCGGGGATCCCTATCCCTATCTGTTTCCCGCGGAATGGGGATGGGGTTGGGATTTTTAGCTCCAGTGGGGTTCGGGGTGGGGCATTTGATTTTGAGGTTGGAAACTAGGCATTGCAAAACCCATTAATTGTATCACCCATTGACCTATTACATTGTTCATTTGGACTTGAGGCACCGCTTGCAGAAAGATTGGAGCTGGCTTCTCCTATAAAAATGTGATACAGATTTTACAAAAGTTGGGAATACTTTATCGTTACTTAGAAGCATGGTTTTCAAAATCAGACCGGACTGGAAAAACCGGGAATCGGTCAGGTGATTGGTTTCGGTTTTTTCTAAAATTAGATTTTTTTCAAAAGTTGTTGATTTGATCTAGACGGTTAACCATTCGAACGGTTTTTCATTTTTTATTATTTTTTTATTTTTTAAATGTGTTTTGTCAAAACAGGCTGACCATTTAGTTCGAACGATCAAACCGTTTGACTCAATAACCAGACCCCTGATCGGTTTGATCTCCGAATCGGTTTTAAAAACTATGCTTAGAAGGACCCACAAGGGTTACCATGCTTTCTAAAGGAAAACAAGGAATGGGATTGGGTTATAGACCTCACTACTTCATATTATTCTCTTGTAATAGTTCGTTTTGACCCTTTTTTTATTGGTTGATGGATGAGAATCAACATTAAAGTCAATTTATAAAATTGTTGCAGTTGCAGCTTCCTACAAGTTTAACCATTCCCACGGGCCCCATTCAAAATGGGTGGGAATAGAATTATAAATTATAAATTATAAATATTTTATTTAAAATTTAGAATTTAATAAAAATAAAAATAAAATAAATTTAACATCCTTAAAAAATGGCACGGAATAGGGATGAGAACGGGGAGTGACTCTTTTGCTCTGTTGCCATTCCTAGTTATTGAAATTACGCCACGTAAGAACTCCGGAGTTTATTTCTTTCCCTCGGTGATTAATCTAAACAACAGTTTGTCAAAGTGGCGGCAGTTTTGGATTCAACCGTTGGTACCATTCTTCATAGGGTTCAAAGAGAGAACTTGAGAAAAAACCACGCTAAAGAAGGATAAGTGATGTTTGGTACCGTTTACGTTTATTAAGTAAACGTTTATTGACGTTGTCATATAGGCGCCATCTCAGCATTTTCTCTCTCTTACTTTTTTGCATACATTGAAAATGTAAAAAGTGAACTTTGGTTTATGTGTATGCCAGCCGTTTGTAGAAGTTATTTTTGAAGCTTCCACAAACGGTCAGGCATTTATTCACTGTTATACTGAAATGACGCCCAATTGTCATAAATGGTTGCAATTATTGCATTTCTCGATTTTACTAGCAAATAAAGTATAAACGTTTATTGAATAAATATAAACGGTACCAAATACATACAAAATAGGATTTTTAATAAGTTAAGGGTAAAATACAAAATCCTTCCCTGAAGTTTCGTTTCTGACGATCATAAAACTTCCTTTATAGTTTCATTTTGTCAATAATCTCCTCTCCATTTTTTAAAAATTCAACAAATACCTCCCTTCCATCAATAATCAAGACATAAAACTTTAAAGATATGATTTTTTTTAAAATACCTATTTTACCCTTTTACAAATTTCATTTTTTTCTCCTATACCCTTTTACAAATTTTGGATGGAGCATTTTTCGAGTAGATCTTCCAAAACATTTCCAGCTTTTCGGTGTATGTGAAGCTCCTCGTCAGGCCACCCCACCAAGACTCCATGCATTTACTTTAGTGGCATCGCATGACAGCAAACGAATCGTTGTTCTGACTCGGCGGCAAGAGAATAACTTTAGGCACATTGAGATCTTTGATCTAGAGCTAGAGTCGTTTTGCAGGGTAACTGAGACTGTAAACCCAAAATTTCACCACTACGATCCTTTTTTCTCCTTCAAATCAGGTTTTCTAGAATAGTACCAATTCCGAGGTGAGTCAGCTTCAAGGGACTCAATCGTTCCGCATCTTGAACCTGTAACTTCTCCGGTGAAGGAGCTGATGATGCTCTGGCTTAACGGATCATTCCCTTCGTGTTCTCCCAACGGTGACCTAATCGCGTTCAACCACGACTTCGATTCAAATGCTAGCATAAAGATAGTGAGACCAGAGAAGATATGGATGATCGGGAAGATATTCCTGCTGAAGTGAAAATTCTAACAAGAGAGGAAACAGGCAACAATGCATTTCCGTCGTGTTCACTTGACGACAAGTTCATAGTGTTCAGGTTTGGGAGATCCACCCAACTGGTCGTTGGACAGGAAACTGATAGCCTTCTCGTCCAACCAACACAATCCCAGCAAAGTGGAGGCCTTCAGCATATACCTCATCCGTCTAGATGGAACGAAACTCCAACAAGGCAAGGGCGGAGGGATCAACAGAGGTAGACAAGGAGAGGATCAATCACATTTGCTTCAGCCCAGACTCCTCGTGACTGGTATTTACGGCCAATTTGGGTGGCATATCGGCGGAGCCAGTGTCCATGCCGAATCAATTTCAGCTATATGGTGATCTATACATGGTGTGATTGGACGGAAGTGGGTTGATGTGAAACTGGTATGAGGATGGAACCCCAACCTGGAATTCGACGACGGGGGAGATTGATGTCGGTCGGATGTTGGTGCGACCGTGGTGGGAGATAGGTTGCGCTCATGGGTCAATTTGATGAACCGCTTTGGATTTCTTCCGATATGTGAAAGATAATAGATTCTGTAAAGCTCAAGGCTTCGTTTATGGCATCATTCTGGAGAAGGGGAAACTTGTAAGCAAAGCCTCCAACAATCTTCGCACCTTGGCTTGCAGGACATGATGACAGTGAAGGAGATTGCGACTTGGCTTGCCATCATTAACCAGGAAGAGGTGTTGTCCAAGCAACTCTACCCTGAGAACCGCCCTCCTGTGTCATCAACAGAGGGGAGTAGATCTTTCACCATTAGCGACAGCAATGAGTATGATGTTGAAGGGATTGAGAATGATCCAAATGTTGAAGTACAGGAGTGCAAGCCTCGCGATGTGAATCTGTTCAATCTGGGGATGGGGTCAGCCAAGGACAGACTTATGGTTCCTCCGTCGTTGTGTGTTGGGAGGAAGAAGATGGAGAATGTTCGAGGGATTATGGAGTTGCTGAGATAGGGCTATTTTAGTAAAAATAGATGCACATTAATTGTAAAAGGGTAAAATAGGTATTTTGAAAAAAATAATCATCTCTTTAACGTTTTTTGTCTTGGTCATTAACAAAAGGGAGGTATTTGTTGAATTTTTCAAAAATAAATGGGAGGTTTTTGCTAAAGTGAAACTATAGGGGAGGTTTTTGTATTTTACCCATAATTTAAATAGTCATATGAGGTTACATGTTAATGGTTCTTAATGTTTTTAATAAGGCCACGTTTGTTTGAGGTGTAAATGAGAACTAGGGTAAATTTTACACTCCGGTTCGGTTTTGCATGTATTTGGTAGAGGTGTTAATATACCTCATAAATTGATGCAAAATTTCATTCTTATCAATATTTCCATCGAAAATAAGTGGAAAATTTAAATCGATTCCTTCTTCTCTATCCAACTTTCTCCTCTTTGCAAGAACAAACTTCTTTCCTCTTTGTCCTGCAAGAACTTCATCCAATAGCCAAAAGAACAAGCTCCGTTCCTCTCTATCCTGCAATGTCTTCTCCATCCAACAACCAAAGGAACAAGCTTCGCTCCTCTCTCCTGCAATGTCTCCTCTGTTTAACATCCCCTCTCTATAAGAACAGGTTTCGTTTTGATCGAATAATCTTATAGATGTTCAAGAACTATCTGTTTAACTAGGTGACTTGAGTTCCAGATATGGCCATTTCAAAATCTGCTAGATCTGACTTTCTAGTTTTAATATCAAATCATAATAATATAAAGGATTGGTTGTGATAATCCAAATTTGTGGTTAATTGTTCCGATTCTGGGAAAGGCATAATTAACTTTAGTTCTTCCCCTATCTAACTGCTTTGTTCTGTGATGATTGTGGGAAAAGGTAGGAGTTATCTACAGGTATGGAGATGTCGGCAAGGGTTATGCTACCACCACTAAGCAAGCCAACGCCTGTGTGATCGTTACTGAGATAGACCCCATTTATGCTCTTCAAGATCTCACAGAAGGCATCCCATTGCTGACCCTCAAGGACGTCGTAGTTGAGGCCAAACCAAACATTCCGTAAGCTTGGCCAGTGGTCAACCTTAAACTATTTAGGGTACCTGATGAGGGCAGATTTGGCCCTCCAATAACCTCATGACACATGGCATTCCAAAACAGTAGAACAACACCCAGATGCCACCTAAGCGATGATTTGGAGTCCCAGATTGTAGTTCGTCTTCACCCCGACTTGGCGACCTGCCTTTATCGCTAACTTGGCGACCTCGACAACAACTTAGGTCGGCTTGTAGCACCTCGTCCAGGGCCGACCTGTAGCACCTCATCACTGGCCGAAGTGACCTCGACGCAAGGCACGACCTCTCTTGAGGGATTGCCGATCTAACTGAGGACCAAGTGGTGACCTGCGAGATGTGCTCGCCAACAAATTCGGCATGCATACCCCGACACTCCCAGGTTTCTCTAAAGTTGGCCCGCATACCGAATGTTCTAGGAGGATGGTCAACGTGCATAGCAGTTACCTCCGAGGATTTCGAACAGGTAAGGCACGACCTCCCAGAAATCTCGGATGCAGTGCGTGAATCCTACACCAAACAATACCTATATAAAGACACCAACCGCAATGATACAGGGTACACACGATTATTTGCTCACTAGCTTACTAGAATACAAACTTTTAGCTTGCACAACCCAGTACTTACTTAAGCATCGGAGCAACTGTGCCAGGTTAGCCTGACCGGATGAGAGATCCATCATATGGATGGCCGAACCCTATAGGAAGGTTGGGAAAATTTTCAAAAATTTCTCTCTCTCCCACGTAGGAATCACATTCCCTATTTTAGAAAACTGCATTTTCAAAGATCAATCTTGAACCTAAACCAGCCAGATCTGTAACCAAAAGGGAGTGGAGGGTTATACCTGATACGAAGGAACAATAACCTCCAATGAAGGTGTTCACGCCCAAGGAAAGATCCAAAGACTACTTCCACCGAATATGTCACGACGCAGGATGAAGCAGAATCAGCAGGATGGCTCTTCAGCAAGAACCTGATTCTTCAACAAGAATTTGATGGAGGGCAAGTGAGCACGACTTCTGATGGAGATTGAACTAGTATGGCGGGCAAAGCAGGAAAAAGTAGAAGACAGGAGCAGTCGAACTGCACGTTCTTCTCTCTTTGTATTCTCTGAACTGAGAATTGTATATTGGAGGTTCTCCCTGCTCCTCTATTTATAGCCTTTAAAGATAGCATCTCCTAATCCCGTAAGGAGTTTCCTAATCCAAATCTTTTATTTGGATCTGGACTCTTTTTAAGAGATAAGGATAGTCCCTTATCTTATCTGCAGATAAAGATCAACCCTTCTAATCTAATTATGAGTTTCCTGATCCAAATCTTTATTTGGATATGGACTCTCTGAGTGGATAGGGACAATACCTTATCCTATCTGCTGATCTAAATCCCAGAACTGCGCCCTTTTAATTGATCTCATTAAGCCAGTTCGAATTAGGCTTTAGGCCCATTAAGTCCATCTACTCACTTACCCTCCAAACTACTGCCCAATTGGATATCCTTGTATGGCGTGGGACCCAAACATTGATCTACACATCAACCACATGGGTTCAGCCCAGCCTTTGTTACATGGCCTGGCCGAATTAACTATAGCAGACAGTGAACCCCTGAATCCATCACCATGGGCTCTTAATGGGCCCAACAGTTATACTAAATTGTCATTGGGTCAAGCCACCTTATAAAAACCCAATGACTGTGGGCAGATGCAAGATTAACCCACTGCTTGACAAAAGAGGACCTCTCCCTCGGCTGCAAGGTACAGTGCTGCAGTGCTGCACTCTCTACTCACATAGATCCCGGAAATTAAAACCTTTTGCAAACATTTTCTTGGGAGATATACCCACTGCTTGACAAAAGAGGACCTCTCCCTCGGCTGCAAGGTACAGTGCTGCACTCTCTACTCACATAGATCCCGGAAATTAAAACCTTTTGCAAACATTTTCTTGGGAGATATACCCTTGGAGAGAGTGACTCCATGCCTAAAAGAAACATTTTCTTTTTTGGAGTTCTCCATGCTGTATCTCTTAACTATCTTGTCAATGTAAGCAAATTGGGATAATCCTATTATCATCTTCGATCTATCTCTATAGAGCCGAAAACCCAGTATGTAGAAGGCTTTTCCAAGATCTTTCATGAAGAATTGCTATGAAAGCCATACTTTCACCGTAGTCAACACTCCTACATCATTCCCAATGAGTAAAATGTCATTTACATACAGAACCAAAAACGTAACCTTATCCCCACTAGATTTCCTGTAAACACAGGGTTCATCCGGATTTTGCTCAAAGTCAAACTGTTTGACGGTAGAGTCAAACCAGATGTTCCAACTCCTAGAAACTTACTTAAGTCCATATATGGATCGGTTTAGTTTACATACCATGTGTTCCTGACCCGCAGCTATAAAACCTTGCAGTTGCTGCATATATATATCTTCAGTAAGATCCTCATTCAAGAACGCAGTTTTTACATCCATTTGCCAAATCTCGTAATCATGGTACGTTGCTACAGCTAGCAGGATCCTAATGGATTTAAGCATGGCCACCGGCGAAAAGGTTTCCTCATAATCGATTCCTTCTTTCTGAGTGTACCCTTTCGCCACAAGACGAGCCTTGTAGGTCTCAACCTTACCATCGAGGCCCTTCTAACTCTTATAGATCCATTTGCAACCAATTGCTTTTACCCTAGGGGACGGATTTACCAGAGTCCATACTTCATTGGTCTCCATTGAGTCCATCTCAGCTCTCATGGCCTCTACCCACTTCAAGGAATCTACGTCCAACATAGCTTCTGTATAAGTTATAGGATCCTCCTCACTAGTCATGGCTTCCACCAAGTAATTTTCTTGGTCATAGCCAAAACAGACTGGAAGCCTAGAAACCCAGGTAGATCTTCTAGGTTGGTCATTAATTGGAGCTTGTGGGACATCTCCCACTACCCCTGAGCTATCCTCATCAAGAACAACTTCTTGATGATGATTGTTCAGGATGTAATCATCTTCCAAGAAATGGGCATTTCGGCTACAGAACACCTTCTGTTCTCTTGGGTCATAGAATAAGTAACCCCCAGAGCCTTTGGGGTAGCCTATGAATAGCCAACGTCTAATCTTGGATTCCAATTTGTCCACACTCGTTCTTTTAACATGTGCCGGACAACCCTAAATCTTTAATTGTCTCACACTTGGTTTCTTACCGGTCCAAAGCTCATAGGGAGTTTTCGAAATTGATTTGGTCRAAACCCCGTTCAGCACGTATATCGCAATCTCTAATGCGTAACACCAAAGGGATGTGGGTAACTCTGAGTGTACAAGAAGTGATCAGAACATATCCAATAAAGTCTGGTTTCTCCCCTCTGACAACCGTTTAGCTATGGTGTAGCAGGAAGAGCTAGTTGGGATACTATCCCATTGTCCTTTAAGTAGTCCATGAATTCGTCAGAGACATACTCGCCACCTCGATCTGATCAAAGGGTCTTAATTTCTCTCCCTAACTACTTTTTGACCTCTTGTCTGAACTCTCTGAACTGTTCAAAGGATTTAGACTTGTGTCTCATTACGTACACGTAACCATACCGTGAGTAATCATCGGTAAATGTTATGAAATAAACATGCTAGTTACGTGTCCTAACACTCATGGAACCACATACATCAGTATGTATAAGGTCAAGCGTGCATGTACATCTCTCAGGCTTACCGTTAAATGGTTGTTTCGTCATCTTATCGTGAACGCAAGGTTCACAGGTTGGAAGATCTTCTACAGTTAGAAAATCCAAAGAATCATCCTTTACCAACCTTGTGATACGATCTATGTTGATGTGGCCAAGTCAGTAATGCCACAGGCACGTGGGATTAACTGTATCACGGGTTTTTTTCTTGGGGATATCATCCGACATAGTTTTGGTTATGTTAGTTTCCAGAGAATGATGGAGAACATAGAGACCATTCTCAAGTTCTCCATATGTGAGGAATTTGTTATTTGTTTTGATAGTAATCATATTACGAAAGAGAATAGAATATCCATCCACACACAGTTTTGAAATAGAAATCAAATTTCTTCTCAAAGTGGCTACATAAAGACAATCTTTCGGTACAATAATTCATTCTCTAAAAAATAACTCTACAGTTCCTATAGCTATAGCTGCAACACTTGCAGAAGTCCCCAAGTAAAGAGTCACCTCTCTGTCACTCAATCTTCTGCTTGTTTTGAACCCCTGCAGTGAGTTACACGCATGAGTTGAAGTCCCGGAGTCAATACACCAGGAAGTAGAAGTTACCAATAAATTGGTTTCTATGACAAAGGATTTGAAATTACCTTGTTTCTTGGTCTCTAGGTACTGAGGACAGCTCCTTTTCCAATGGTTAGCCTGCTTGCAGAAGTGACAAGCATCTGATGCTTTGTCCTTCCTTTGCCTTTTGGACTTGGTATCTTTCTTCTGAGGCTTTTTCTTTGCCTTCCTCTTCTTCTTGCCCGATTTACCGGTTTCAACAAGCATGGCAATGGACTCATCCTTCTTTATTAGTTCTTCGGCCCTTTGCAACATATTGTTGAGTTCCTGGATGCTAACATTTAGCTTATTCATGTTGTATTTCATGATGAACTGATTGATGGAAAGAGGCAAAGAATTTATGATGGCATCAACCTTGGTGACATGATCAAGCCCGGATCCAAGGGCCTCAAGTTCATTGATGTGTCCCATCATCTTAAGACAATGGTCATGAACTTGCTGGTTCTTTGACATCTGCGTGGTCATGAACTGTTTCAAGACTTTCTGACGAGTAGAATGATTCTGCTCCTCATTCATCATCCTTAGACTGTCCAAGATATCCTTGGTGATCGAATTGTCATTGTATCGGATTGTCTAAGGATGCTATGATGTAGCAGCGGGCAAGGGAATTTTTCTCCTCCCATTCTTGATAATCCCTCCTACGAGCCTCAGAAGCCCTATCACCCAGACGATCCGGAGCAGGGTTTTCAGCTACTTTGTCCAATTTTTCGGACGTCAAGACCAGCATAAGGTTACAATACCAGTCAACATAGTTTGGGCTCTTAAGTTTATTGTTGTCCAACAATTTAGCGAATTGTTCATTTGCCATTTCTGATAAAAAGCAAATATTAGTCTACAACCTTATTTGTTTCATGTTATCTACATAGATATGGCTTTTAATCTATGTTCCATTTCATTTATTCATCTCCAAGATTTTTCTCCTATCTCAGTGACGGAGACTACGAATTATGTGTCTGGAAATGTGAGAAATCACATAGGGTGCATGGAGCCAACTGTTTTAGTTGCATAACCCCACCACCTTTCTGTGAATGATCATATCCACTCGTCTTATGAGCTTTCCCTTTGGCCTCTATCAGACAAGGTTCATTACCATTTTAGGTTAAAACTTTCTATCCAGTGAGTGCTCACCCATCATATTCGGGAACGCCAAGATACCGTGAGAGAGTCTTCCATTTTAGGATAGGCCCCTCCCACATCGGTCTATGACGCTTCTATCATCTTATAAAACAATCCAACAGATCCAACAACAAATGGATAGTCCAATTTTATAGTGTTTCCTCATTACTGAATGACCCATCTTCATGCTAATGATGGAAGGCCTTTAGAGAGTTCATCATATGAATCTCCCTATCACATGCACTCATATTTCAATGGAGGGAATGAAATATTACGCCCTAGTTTAATTTAGGTCAAACCAAAGTGGCTCCCACTGGCTTTTATAAAGCTAGATTTTAGATGGGCCCTAAACGGCTAGGGATCCGCACGGTTCCTTTTGGGGAGAAAGCTGGTGTGGGGCCCACCATGAAGGGAGATCATCCAATGATCTTAAGGACACCATGACAGTGATGTGCATTCAACCATGGTGTGCGCAAGAGCCACTGTCTTTTCAGCATGGGCCAAGCACTCATGGCTCATGAATGTTGCACATCATACATGCATACATCACATGCAGGAACATCATAATTGATCCAATCAATTAATAACTGTAAAACCCATAATTAAAGCCCATAAAGATTCATAATATTACTGATTAATATAATCTATGTATATGGGCTGAATTGCAAAGAGCAATTCGGCCCATATAGCTTTTATGCTGAAATTGGGCTAAAGCAGTTTTAACATATTAAAATTGGGTTTTACACGTGTGGGCTGAATTGCATCTTGCAATTAACCACCAACTCCTGGACCCATTAGTGAAAAATTAGGGCTGAGAACAACCCTTATCGAACCATGGATTCGGTCCAACCAGCTTGGTCAAATCTGGTTCGAGTGGGTCTAGGGTTTGATTTTTAATTCAAGATTTAATTCAAGAACATGATCTGAAATTAAATTACTAAAACAAGACATTCAAGAATCAGTAGGAGGGTTGTTCGTAGGACAGCTACCCTACAAAACAAAAGTTAGATCGTAGTATGCAGTTTCCAAAACTGCAAATCGCAGATGACCGAACCCTAATCTGCGCAAATCTCCTCCTTGCGCTTTCTACTTCAACTTTGAGTGAAATAAAATAGAAAACCTAATTTCTATTAATATTACATTATAAAAGAATTCCTATACATTCTATCTAAAAATAAAAATAAAAAAATTATTTACAGACCAAGAATGTAAAAGAACAACAAAAACGCAAATTTCTTCTGCCATTAAAGATTTCGATCTCCACCGTACGAACAACTCAAAAATCAAGAAAAATATGTAGAACAATTCTAAATATAATTCACATTTATAAACATTTAATTTCTGATCAATCACCCAAAATTTGGGAACCGATTTCCCAGAAAATCGCTAATCTGCGCAAATCGGGTAGAACGCTTTCTGCCCATTTGCGCAGTTCCAAATATAGTTAATTTTGATTCAAGATTTGAACCTGGCTCTGATACCACTGAAGGGATAAAAGATCCATCATATGGATGGCCGAACCCTACAGGAAGGTTGGGCGAAATTTCAAAAATTTCTCTCTCACATATGGGAATCACATTCCCTATTTTAGAAAACTGCATTTTAAAGGATCAATCTTGAACCAAAAACAAACCAGATCTGTAACCAAAAGGGAGTGGAGGGTTATACCTGATACGAAATAACAAAAACCTCCAATGAATGCGTTCACGCCCAAGGAAAGATCAAAAGACTACTTCCACCGAAGATGACACGGTGTAGGATGAAGCAGAATTAGCAGGATGGCTCTTCTGCAAGAATCTGATGGAGGGCTAGTGAGCACGACTTCTGATTACCTTTTCTACCAAAAGGTAATATCAAGAAATCGCTTCCATAGGTGGAGATCAAACTGCTATGGCGGCAAGAGCAGGAAAGAGCATAAGACAGGAGCAGTCGAATTGCACGTTCTTCTCTCTTTGTAATCTCTAAACTGAGAATTGTATATTGGAGGCTCTCCCTGCTCCTCTATTTATAGCCTTTAAAGAGAGCATCTCCTAATCCCATTAGGAGTTTCCTAATCCAAATCTTTTATTTGGATCTGGACTCTCTTTAAGAGATAAGGATAATCCCTTATCTTATCTGCAAATAAAGATCAGCCCTCATAATCTAATTAGTAGTTTCCCGATCCAAATCTTTATTTGGATCTGGATTCTCTGAGTGGATAGGGACAATCCCTTATCCTATCTGCTGATTTAAATCCCAGAACCACCCCCTTTTAGTTAATCTCATTAAGCCAGTTCGAATTGGGCTTTAGGCCCATTAAGTCCATCTACTCACTTACCCTCCAAACTACTGCCCAATTGGATATCCTTGTATGTCGTAGGACCCAAACATTGATCTACACATTAGCCACATGGGTTCAGCCCAGCCTCTGTTACAAGGCCTGGCCGAATTCACTGTAGGAGACTGTGAACCCCTGAGTCCATCACCATGGGCTCTTAATGGGCCCAACATTTACACTAAATGGTCATTGGGTCAAGCCACCTTATAAAAACCCAAGGACTGTGGGCAGATGCAAGATTAACCCATCAGGTATTACCCTCAAGGGTCTTAAACTTAGCCTCTCAGCCCATAATGATCAAACACTACCCGACAAGAGAGGACCTCTCCCTCGGCTGCAAGGTACAGTGATGCACTCTCTACTCACATGGATCCTAGGAATTAAAACCTTTTGCAAACATTTTGAAACCATAATATATATATATATATATATATATA
>NW_010729124.1:3851655-3870067 GCF_000365185.1 Nelumbo nucifera
GTTCACTTTGTCTGCGACAAAGGGGTTGATCCTGTCACTATGATCACCCACTCAGATGAATTCTCGGACTGTCCCAACATACCTAGGTTTTGACCCCCTCTAAGGATCTCACTGATTGGCATATCAAAGACAGCCCAATCTAACACCTAGTGTAGTATCATAATCGAGTCTAGGGGTCAGGTGTAACATATTAGTTTTGTCCATGTATCTCCAAGGTCCAAGGCAATACTGGAATTCTGGTCTTGTTTAGGATTTCAAGAAAACCCACACTGCATGTACCTCAGGTCTCACCCTGGCAGCTGAGACAAGCCACCCCAACCAACTTAGTGACACATCAGTGTCAGCCTTGGCAAGATAAATCTCCCCAAATCTATCCAACGACTGTGAAGATTCTAAACTAACACGAGTCTCATATGTGTCCAGTTTAAGGGTATTACATAGAAACACACCATGATAACATGAATCAAATATGTACTTTATTCATTTATATTAAATGTCATAATGCACATCATTTTGATTGGAGCTAAGGGCATACAATGTCTAACATAGCCACCCCGGGTTCTCTAATCCTCTGTTTTGCAGCTTGGTCCAGCTCGTTACACGATTAAGGTCCAAGTCATCTTTCAAGTAGGAGCTTCCAAATCGTGCATCATCAATTGGTACCGTCTGTGGGAAACACTACAAAAAGCTAAGTTCTCACATTCTAAAAAGCTAAGTCCTCATCTTCCAGAAAGATAAGATCTCGCCTTTTAAAAATTTAAGTTTTCACTCTCTAATTTTCATTTTTTATGAACTAAAAAACATTTTTGAGCAGCACCAACATCCAGAATGGATATCAATTACTGGGGGCAAGAACATCTGTGATGAACCTTGACAACTCCCCTATGACAATCAAACGAATTAAAGTCGAACCCAGCATTCCTAGTGCCCTAGATAAATATTCCGCTACCGCATGTAAACGCCCCTCTCCCCACGGTAGAGCTATCAACTGTTCCCGCCGGGATTGAAGCGTGAAAATTCTATGAGATGAAGCATGAATTTCCATATCTGAGCATGGGAGAAGCTTGATGTAGATAGCAGCAAAACGACCTCAACTCATCCACAATAGCAATCGTTCAGGACGAGTCCTCATCAGCCCCATTTCATGAGGTCGCCTCTACAAGTTAAGCTCTTCGTGGCTCCTGCAGGAGCCGGTGGCCAACAGACTGCATGGACGCCCTTGCAGGTAAAGCCTTCCAAGGCTCCTGTGCGAGATGGCGACCTAAAGTCAGTAGTGTTTCCCCCGCAGGTCAAGCTCACAGTGGCTTCTTGTAGGAGTGGATGACCGGCGTCACTATGAGACTGATGCAGTGCAGTTGTGGCCCCGAACAGCCTACTCACACCGACAACAACTTTATGTATCAACAGTCCTCACAAGGGGGGGCAGAACATGTACGTTGTGGTCTTGCAAGCACTCACCCAGGAAGATAATCCCACGGGGTGACATAGAAGCAACCATTTGAGAAGTTACTACAGAATGACCACCCGCTTAGGCAGAGAGGTCAGGCCGCACATCGGCTAAATAATATTATGGGGAGTATACTATGAGTTGCTCCCAGAGCCCAAGAGCCACGGTGCCGAACAAATAGTGACCTCAGCGCTAAACATGAATAAGACCCAGTTGACTCTTCGGAATGGGAAACTTAAGACCCAATCGCCTCTTCAGCATGGGCAACATAAGACCCAGTCGCCTCTTCGGCACGGGCGGAATAAAAAAGCAGTTCACATTTAGCCCCATCGGTGTGCAGACAGGTCGGGTACATACCGTTCCGCTCAGCCTCATCGGTGTGCAGAAAAAGAAAGACAAAAAAAGAAGCGAAGGAAGGAAGACTAATTCAGCACAAGAAAGAGAAACAAAGGAAAGACTAGACCATGATAGAAGCAAACTTGGCCGATCTCTTCGCAGTAGACCTCCACCTCGGTTTCAGGCTCCACATCGAATTCGCTAGCTACTCTTTTGAGAACCAGCTTGAGGGACACTGCGTCGAAGTCTACCTAGGTGGAGCAACCTGATAAAGCAGTCACACAGAACCCCTTCTTGAGGATGGCATGATGAGCTTTGCTCTTGAGGTACTTAGTCGGATTGCAAAACCCTTGATGGTCGCATCCCTAATAAGGTAGATTTCCTCGGGGTACCTGTTCCACCTCTCCTCGAGCGAATGAATTTGCTCTTGTGCCCCGATAATCAAGACTGCGAGGTGTAGCGTAAGACTGCAAACACTTGGACTCTTCCGACCTGAGGAGCAAATTGGATTGAAGCCAACGACTACGAGCTCATCAAACAGTCATTTCGAGCCAAAGGAACAATCTACTCCCTTCACCGAGTTGCCCTCAGCTCGGGAGTGGGGGGCAATTGATGAGGTCGGATTTGGCCCTCTAATAACCTCATGACACATGGCATCCCAAAACAGCTGGGTGACACCCAGATGTCACCTAAGTGATGATTTAGAGTCCCAGATCGTAGTTCATCTTCGCCCCGACCTGGCGACCTGCCTTTATTGCTGACTTGGCGACCTCGACCACAACTTAGGTTGGTTGGCAGCACCTCATCCAGGGCCGACCTGTAGCACCTCGTCACAGGTCGAAGTGACCTCGATGCGAGGCACGACCTCTCTCGAGGGTTTGCCGACCTAACTGAGGACCAGGCAGTGACCTGCGAGATAAGCTCACCGATAAATTTGGTATGCATACCCCAACACTCTCAGGTTTCTTTGAAGTTGGCCTGCATACCGAATATTCCGGAGGATGGTCAACGTGCATAGCGGTTACCTTCGAGGATTTCGGACTGGTAAGGCACGACCTCCAAAAAATCTCGGATGTGATGCACGAAGCCTATACCAAACAATGCCTATATAAAGGCACCAACCACAATGACACAAGGTACGCACGATTATTTGCTCACTAACTTACTAGAATACAAACTTTTAGCTCGCACAACCCAGTACTAACTTCAGCATCGAAGCAACCTTGCTGGGTTAGCCACCCCAGGTTCTCTAATCCTTTGTCTTGCAGATTGGTCCAGCTCGCTACACAACTAAGGTCCAGGTCATTTTCCAGCTAGGAGCTTCCAGATCGCGCATCATCAGTACCGAACTAGGTCTCCATTGATGACCTGCATGAACCTCTCGCTCCCTTTAGGCACCACCCTCACTACCCCTTCTTCAATGTAGACCAGTTGCAGATTTCCCGTTTTCTAGACCGACCACTGCTACACAGCCAACACTCCTAGCTCCTCCAGCCAGGCTTCCCGATTACATCCATCTTACACTGCCCACACCGTTGTGGGTTCTGGTGTCAGAGCCCATACAGATCAAGGAAAGGTTGAAGGTGATGTCAGTCTTTGCAACCACCATCTCTCTCTAATGTCAAGTTCCAAAGACTAGCACCATATTATCTTCTGAATCCAACTAGGCTCGATGGGAGAGTTTTAGAGCAGAATAAGCAGAAAACCTTTCACTTTTACACCGTAACAACCAAATGATATGAGAGAAAAATTCTAAAACACTTTGGTTCCATTTTCCATCGATCATTAAACTGGGGTCACATTTTTCATCAGTGTAAAATTTAATTTACACCTAAAACAAGCGCAGCCTAAGGGTATGTTTGCATCCAATGACTTGACAAAGGTATATCTAAGTCCATTTAAAAATCTTAGGATATTTAAGTCAAATTCTATAACCTCAGCATATGTTTAAGTATGTGTTTGATATACCTTCTGTTTATTCATTAAATGTTTGTACTTAAATTAATTTGTTTGCAAAATCGAGAAAAGTAATAACAAAAACAGTTCATTGACAACTAGGTGTCATCAGGTACCACATCAGCATAATAGTGAATAAACAGTAGGCGTGCACATAAACAAGGCCAGCTTTTGCAAGTCTCTATGTGTACGGATCAGCATGATGGGCTAAATGCTGAAGTGACACCTATGTGGTAGCGTTTATTGAAAAAACACCCATGGTTCCAAACATTGCCTATTTTACATGCTTGATGGAATCCTTTCTTTTTTAATCCAGTGAATAATTTACTCTAGATGGAGGGGTGGGTATCTTAAGGCTGTGTTTGGTTTAAAAGAAAATGTAAGAAAAGGAAGGGGAAAGTAGGGAAACTTATACAATCTCCCTTCCTTCTCCAAACCAAACACAGCCTTAAATTTTACATTATCAAAACTCATGTTAAGTTTATAATTGCCACCAGCTGTATAAATATGCAAATTCCTCCCAGGACCACAGACACCAAGGAGATGAGGCCTTCACATCTCAGCATGCATTGGGAACACCTCACATACTTGTCATTGGGAGTTGTTCCCACTACATGGTTCAGATGTACTGTTGGGCACAGATGTGAACTCCCATTTACCATGTTGATAAAGAGTTAGGATAGAATTCTCACAATGGACACCCGACAAACGGGATTAAATCTAGTAAGCACGTTAAATGAGCACTTGATAAATATTTTGACAACTATCAGAAGTGGGCATTAATCTTTTTCAAGGGTAGGTTGAGGGTATTTTAAAGGATAGGTGTCAAAAAAATTTTGATGTATTCATTTAACATGCTTACAACGTCATGCCTACCTGATCCGAACTGCCCACAATCACCCCACCGCACATCCTCCTTGAGTCTTTGAGCATTAGTAATGAATTTGCATTAGCACCCCACAATATATCCCAACCATGTACTAAGAACATCTTCCGTACATGTGGGGCGCTCTCTAGGCATCAATGTGAACTCATTGGTAACATCTCTCCATAAGATGTGTGGCGAGGCGTGTCCTGTAAGAAGTCCCTGAGTCCAAATCTACCCATATTCAGTCCCAACTAATCACATAATCATAGGCTTTCTAGAATAGCTTTGTATAAAAGACTTTGCCTCACCTGAATTGTACTAAGACCACCCTTGTGAAAATTAAATTTAACAGAATCATTAAAATGTCTATTTTATCCTTACTACTTTTTCATATTTTCCGACCAATATTTCATGAAGCTTGGAATAAAAAGAAGATTAAAATAGAGGATTCATATAGAATAAAAAGAAGATTTATTAAACTTTAAAACCAATAAATGCGATCAAGTATGAGATTTTCCTTGGGGAGGTTTGAAAATGAACAAGATTTCTAGAGTTTAATCCTTGCTCAAATAACATAAATAATTATTCAAATTAAAACAAAAAAAAAAAAACTGAATTAATTCAAACCCATCATCTTATTGAACTTGAGCACATTGTAGTCCCTTTTATCATACCCGATATCATTGATACCTCCAGAAGACATCAATTTCCGCCTATTCTTGCCTATTCTTCTCATCTATCACAACAACCAACATTCCATTTGGATACCCCTTTTCATGCTTTTAACTTAAAACTATTTGTCAAATTGAACCCCAATTCTAACAACTTAAGGACCTGACGTCAATTGACTCCACCACTATCCCAACTAAGAAAATAAACCCAGAAGCCAAAACTTTGAATTCAATGTTGTAAAGAACAGCTTTGCCCTTAGTATTTGTGATGAAAGCAGAGAAACAAACCCAACAATTCATTATAGAAGTTTTGGAGATGAAACTTGTGCTTGTTGTGGAGTTAAACAGCATCATAAAAAAATCGAGAGAGAGAGAGTATAATTTGAATTGCTAAGAGAGATCGTAAAGGGCAAAAATGGGTTTTTCTAAAAAAATTAACTCACATATGCCATCACACTTAAACAGGTTTTGATGAATGGGAGGGTTTTTTTTTTTTTGATAAAATAGAAAAATTTACAACTTAGAGTTACTATCAGTTATAAGGCCATATGCATCAAACAAGCAAATGAAATACAATTACACATACTAGGTGATCTCTTGTCAGGATTTTTATCCTTAATACTAGGTACATAAAGTGGATAATCTTTGGAGAGCATCTTAATTTCCATATATTTTTTAATTTTCTATCTTTGGTTGTATCTCCATGATCTTCTTCTAGAAGTTTGTATGTGGATTTTATAGTAAATTTCCCTTTTAGGTCTAGCCTCCATATCATTTTGTCATTTGTACTTAGTGAATTAATTGAGATGGTTTTAATTTTTTTTCCATATATCTAGAATTAATTGAGATGGTTATAATTGTCATCATCTTGAATTTATCTAGAATAAATTCCAAAATTTTTTCCTTATTCCATGTTTTATCCAATCTGATAAAATCACTGACTTTTTTATTTTTGTCCCGTAATATCACTTAGGTGGCATTTGATAACACTTTTTAGACGTCTGAAGTCTAAAATGGCTGCTTTTCAGATGCAATGCTTATTTGGTGTTGCATCTGAAATATGATTTGAAAAGTTTTTTCAAATCTAAAATTTTAAGACTGAGGCCCGTCATTCAAACGTGGCCTAAAGTCAAAAATATCCCTACCCCATTCGATCTCTCTCTCTCTCTCTCTCTCTCGTCCTCCCGCCATCGCCACTGCAACTTGCAACAGCTACAATTCTCTCTCTCAAGAGGGTGAGTAGTAATAATAATAATTACTATTATTATTATTATTAATTATTAATTATTTTTACTAATTATTAATAATTTTATAGTCATTAATTATTTTTTTATTTTAATTATTTCATTTATTAATTAGTAATTTTTAATTATTAATTTTTTATTTTTATTTTATTGTTTCAATATTATTTTAAAGTTGAAAATTATTTTTTATGAGATAACGCGAATTGAATTCAACACTTCTAAATAATATGATATAGAGGTAAAATAGTAAAATCAATGAATTTCAGATGGTAAAAGATTGACTAACACAAACAAACTTATGAATTCAAAGCCTTTAAAAAGTAGAAAAACACCTATACTGCTTTTCAGATTTCAAATACAAATAATATCTTTTTAACTTTTCAGATTTCAGATTTATCAATGAAAAGTGAGGTCTTAGTTAAATTTTAAAAAAGTTGTGATATTTCAGTATTTATAATAAAATTGAAGGGAGGTTTAAGCTTTTAATTGGGCCGCCTCCCGCCCACCCATCGACAGGATTATATGTTAGATCCAATCTTGCGGATCATATTAGTTACAAGGGAGGAAGTGACGCCAGTACGGGTCCCTTGTCTCATCAGCTGAGACCGAGAGATCCGGATCCAATTGAATTCCGGATTAAGTTACACCCGACCATCAACATACCACAATTAATTCGATTTGGATTGTGAAGGGTTAAGTATTAATGGCAAGCCAATATCAAACGCATACGCATTGCATTAATTTCCATTTATTTATGTTGAAGAGTCTCCTCCTGCCTCCTCTATCAATGAAACCAGTTATTTATTCATTTATTGATTGAAGCAAACAAGCAAGACAAGTACCAAGTTAGGAGATCGCTTTGATGATCCACCGAGAACTGATGTGCCAAGGCCCAGGCCCATCCCTGGCTGCACTTTCCAAATAATCAGGACCAATTCCTGTAATTCTTCTCAAATGTGGTGCAATTCAAATCCATGTGATATTTGCGCTGCTAAATTGTGCAAGAGCCATGGAAGGATTTTATCAGCTCCAGGAGATTACCAGTTTGTATATATTCGCCGGTGGCCTGGTGGGAAGGAATTTCAATAGAAAATGGGCCTAACGCACGTTTAAACTAGCTTAATTTTAGGATGGGCTTGATTAGTTTAGTAGATCCATGGACTGCTTTTGCGTCAAGAAACTTCGAGACTTTCAAGCCTGCACTTGCCTTGTCGGCCCAGCTTGAGAGGCAGTCAGAGACCATTTTCCGTAGACTATGGATCCATTTACACTAGGGTGCCACTTAGGTGGGCTTGAGTTGGGCTTTTTTCAAAATTTAAATGGGCCTAGCTCAAAGGTCCTATCCCAAGCCAATTTTTTTATAATCTACAATTCAAATATTTTCAAAATCCTAAATAAATCAAGTCTCTTACATTCATATTTATAAATATTTCACGGATAAATGCACTTACCAGTGTAAGGGGGTAGACTTATATAATACTAAAGTATTGTCGCAGACTAGCCGCAGTAGTAGGCCTACATGCTCTGCGGTCATCAAATTAGTAGCGATTCTCTAAGAAGGGCATTCTTCACACTCAAACCTTAACAGTGGATACCCTTCGTAGGATACAAGATAATATAAATAAAATAAGCTGCGGTCTAGGGAGCAAATAACTGAAAAAAAAAAACCACTTGTGCGATAGATCGTCTCCCCTGAGACGACACATGGTAGGAGCTTCCGGGTGCGGGAATCAAAGCAAATATGTTATCTTCATCACAACCCAACACATGTCCTCATCGAAGCAACCTAGGAACTAGAGCCCTAATCACCTAATCCTTCGTCTATAAATAGTAGGGTTCATGACGTGACGTGAAAGGGGAGAATTCGAGTCATTCAATACCTTCGGAGTCATCTGTCACCAGTGACCTAATCCTAGAGTTCCTTCGATTCCAATTGTTCTATCAATCTGAGCAGCTGAACATTCTAGCCCTAACATCATTTCATCCTTCTTCAGAGTTCCATTCTCATCTTCCCAGTCTCATCCTTGACACTTTGTTCTTTCTACCATCCTGCACTACCTTTAGAACTTAGACCATCTCTATAGTGCCCATACCTACAACCAGTGCACTTTTAATTCCCAAGTAAAGTTATATAATGACCACTTACCATTGAAGAAACCCACTTACCAAAGTTATATAATGACCGCTTTATCGGTCATGTTTTAACAATTTTCTGCATCAACAAGAAAGTTATTTGCCCAAATCTCAAGAGGGTATTACTTACCCAAGTAAATGACCTATTTGGGAATCATTTTTCCTTGGGACCCACTAATACCGAAACAGGTAGCCCGTTTCTTTGTTTTCCATGTAACCCACCCCCATTTAACGAAACAAAAGGAAGGAATTACATACTATTGATTATTGAATAATTTAATTAAGCAAGAAATGTTAAAGGGGAAATTTCTTAAACTACATGAACCATTTAGCTAATTGACAAACTGTACCCTTACTGTTTAACTATTGTCTTAAACCACCCCTACTATTTC
The DNA here is from genome assembly GCF_000365185.1 of Nelumbo nucifera. The sequence continues at coordinate 3,860,703 of NW_010729124.1, forward strand.
TGACAATTGTCATCCCCGTTAAATCATATGAAGTGTCCCTTTTGCCCTTGGTCTCTTCCTCATTTAACCTTTTCCTCAATTTTTTTTAAATAGATGGCTTCCAACTATCTATGTAGTCTTAGCAGTAGCGATCTCCCCAACTTCCCCCTTACCTGGATACACTCTCTCATTTCCTTCTCTTCCTTTCACTTTCTCTTATTCAATCCCCCTAGTTCTATCCAACACTCCATTTTCCCTCTTTGCCTCTCATCTTAACTTCCCAAGCACCTACACACTGATTCAGACTGGTCTTGGCCCTTCTCTTTTCATCTTCATCAATTTTCACTACTCCCTTCATTCCTCCACCTTCTCCTCACCCTATTCTCAATTGATCACGAATCCCCTATTGCCAGTTATCTCCACAAATTAAATGAAGACCATAGTAGCAGTAATAAAAACGAAGATGTATACCGAAGGTTGGCCACAACTACTACCCAATACCGGAGATGTATTTTCCGATAGGGGATCCAATGCACTTAGCCATAGAGTTGGGTTCGGGTTGGAGCACCACATCCTTAGGACTTCATGATGCGCGATCTAGAAGCTCCTAGCTGGAGAATTGCCTAGATGTTCTCACGTGGCGAGCTAGGTTAACCTACAAAACAGTGCTTAGAAGGACTGGGGTGGAAGACCCAATGAGGTCGCTCCGATGCTCAAGTCAGTATTCTGTGTGTTTGTGAGCTAAGTATGAATGGCAGAGAGCTTGAGTGCAAGTAATAGCGCGTACCTTTTCCTTGAGAATCGATGCCTTTATATAGTTGGGTAACCGTGAGTCACACGAAAAAGCTCTAGGATCTTCGGGATAAATGGATAAGATCCGTTTTCGTTTCCAAAGGAGAGCGATGAGCTAGTTGATAAGATTTATCTCTTCCCTCCGATTCAGGCGGCGTGAGGATAAGTCCTATTAACGGGCATCGTGATCCCGAAGGGTTCATAGTCCATTGAAGAAGCTTCTAGAGTTGGTTATGTGGCACTTCAGTTCTTTGGCCCTGAACTAAATTAGGGGCCGAGGTGCCTTTACTTCAAGGTGCCTTTATGCTAAGATGATCTTACGCCGAGGTTCTCAAGCCCCCGAGCTCCCAAGCTGCTGACGAGGGTCCCTTGTTAAGTTGTCATCCTACTGGCTAATCGCATCCACGTGTACCTCGGTCGCTAGGTCGATCCAAATCACCCCTCATCATTTGCCCCCCCACTCCTCGTTTTAGGGGTCGTAACCCCGATGTGGGGAGTTCACGGTCAGCGCAAGCAAGTTGGCCCGATTTCTTCTTGGTTCACCTCCCGATTTTATGGTCAGACTGATGTAACCCATGTGGCTCAGTGGAAAAAACCAGATCGCGTGTCAGGGACGCACGAACTCGATGTGGTTTATAAACTCCACAGACACCAAAAATCGCGCTCAACCGAAATCTTTCCTCGAAGGGAGTACGACCAGTTTTCACGAGAGTCGTAGGATCGCGTTGATCTGAACCGTCAGTTCCTGAATATAGTGGCTATAAATAGGGGGACCCAGGTCCCATTTCCTTCTTTCCTCAAAGAGCAATCGAGAACTGAGGTCGTGCATCCGTTCTTCAGCTTGTGTCTTGTATCCGGGGTAGTTTGCTTCCTCTTTTGTCTTTCAGTGAGTTCGCCTTGTCTCGCTTCCTTTTTTACTTTGAGTTTATTTGTTCCCTTTCTATTTATTATGTCTATCCTTAGTTTAGATAGCCTTCTAGATGGGAGTGATGAGTCCACTGGGCCGAGGTAGGTACCTCGGCACAGACCGCGGAGCCTCATCCTGCCGAGGTCGGCACTTCGACATAGGATAAGGACCCCAATCCGTCCGAGTTAGACTCACCTCAGCGAGAGCAAGAAGCTTCTAGCAAATCGGCCTCCTCCTCACACCAAGGTCACTGATAGCTTTAGCCCGTTTACAATGACAACAGATAGGCTCCTATCCTTAGTAGCTCGGTATAGACTTCCCAACGACTTAATTTATAGTATTCCCTTAAGCAATCTTCCACTCCACCCTTTTATAGTCGAGATCGTCAAATTCTTTGACATCGCCATAGACAAGCTCCACCTGGACTTCATTCGCAACATTGTAGGAACCATCTCCCTTTTTCATGACTATAATCGACCTCTTGACCTCGCCATTTTTTCCTCGATTCTTTACATCAAAAAGAATTCTGCTTGTGTTCTATCCGAGCACAGGCGAAGTTATTACATGTCTCCTCGCCCCAGGTACAAGTTGTTACACGAGCTCCCCAACAAAGTCCCGGCCTAGAAGAGACGTTACTTCATAGTCTGTAACGCGGAAGGGTGGCCTTTTCCAACTCACTTGAGGCCTACCATCCAGGACCCCGACATTAGGCTAGATAAAAAAGTGCGGAAGGAAGTCTGGGCTTGGGCGAAGCTTGCCCTGAAGTTCGAGGACTTTGTAACCGAGGAGAAGCTCGTGCAGGCCGGCTGGTAGGTCACCAACTGTTGTACTCTTTTTCTTATTTTGTTTTACTTTGATGTTGCATCTGACTTTGTTTGTCGCCTTCTTGCAGTCATCATGGCCAACTTCTCTGCCAACGAGCTCTTCAAAGGCATGCAGAAGGGAAAGAAGAAGAAGAAGAGGGCCTCCAAGAAGGCCCACATTCATGAGGTGGTTCCAACCTTGGACGTCGGTGTCACTACCTCCAAACCCCCAGCCTACACCGAACAGCTACCGGTAATCGACCTGGTCAAGGAGGACCAAGATAGGGCTTCTCCACGTCATTTGCCCGAAGAAACTACATCTTCCGAGGCTCAACAAGCTCAAGAAGTTACTCCATTGGGCGGCAACATCCCAGCTCGGAGCGTCTTGAGTCCAAAGCTTGGTCTCCTCAAAAGAAAAGACGCAGTCTTTCTCGAAGAGGTTACTCGGTGGGCCGAACTACTGGCCGCTTAGCTCGGGGGAAGAGAGGCGGCACACTGCATGGTGGTACGTACTCAACCTTCAACCCCTCTATACTTAGATTTTTTCTCAATACTTATGTTTCATTTCTTCTTTTGCCAGGTGAACTCTTCGATCCACGCCTTGGTCTACCAGTCTGAGATAAACCTGAAGCGGGCTCTCGAGGCCGAGGAGTCATCCCGCAAGGCTCACTCTAAACTAAACTTGGCTCACAACGAGAATAAAAAATTGTTGAAGGATGTGCAAGCTTGAAAATAATTGTTGACTGTTCTGATGGTGGAGAAGGAGGAATTGAAGAAGCGCGAGGTGGCTCTTAAGAGAGAAGTCCAGAGCCTCGAGGAGCTGGTGAAGGAGCGGACAAACATCCTGTTTCGTTCGATGGAGGAGGCGAAGGTCAAGGCCGTCGAGGAGTATAAGTCATTGGCGGAACAACACGAGCTGCTTCTTAAGACCAGAACAACGGGCTACCGCAAAGGCTTCAATCTCAGCAGGTGGTTGACACAGTGATGAAAGCATTAAAATGTATATCTATAGTGTGCTCAACAATTGACATTTGTAAAATAAAGAGCTAAAAAGTAATATGTTTCCATAATAATTTTATAAATATCAATTTTATTATTTGTGCAATTTTTATGCTAAAAGAATTAATAATTGAATGGAGGAAATCCCAAACATAGGTCCAAGAAACCCAAACCCAAATTCAATGACCCAAGTATGAGTGCTAATTCGTTTCCCGCTGTACTCTGAACAGGGCCCGGTATTTTGGGCATATCTTTCTCTACAAATGTCGAAATTCAATGATTCTTGAGGCTATGGACAACTAAGAGATAGGACTACAATTCATCAGTTTGAGGAGCCTGACAGCACAATAAAAAGGAAAAATTCTAACCTAAAAGGGGGACAACTTGCAGAGGTTATTTGGCATTATTTTCTCAGTCTTTCACAAAAAAGAAGAGGGGAGAATGACGTTCAAGCGCGGCTAAAGCTTCAACAAGGCTAGGGAGGATCTTGATCGATGAGTTTTACTTGATATTTTACTTTGATTCCTTGAGAGATTTCAATGTTTAATTTTGTTCTTGAGAGATTTCTTTTATTATTTTGATAAACCCTAAAGTTATATTCTTCAATTTCCATAAAGATTAGTCATGCTCTTTTTATATACAATTTGTTAGAAAATAATTGATTGGGTAGATTTAAATTATGAGTTGATCCTCGAATGCAATATTGTCAATCTAATATGTTTTCGTTCTTGGGTAGCTTATAAGAATAGATCATTATGTTCTTCATCGAAAGTTTATTCCTCAGAACAAATACTTTTGTTCTTGTCGTTGGTTTCAAAGTTATATTTTCCGATTGTTTGTTTGGGATGTGAAATTTGCAATTGAGTAATAAATAGGAATCAAAGTCGAGACCAGTTAAGCAAATCGATCAAGTGAATATCGAAGCCTTATTCATCACAAACTATTTTTCATCATTTAATCATCGTTACTTTTATTCAAATATTTTTGCACTTCTTTTTATTTTTAGAAAATCATTTTTTCTAGGTTATTCACTCTTAGCGATAACTCATTTTGTTGGTTTAATCAGCTTCTCTGTGGATTCAACACCTAAAGCTACGCTTCAACAACCGCTTAGCCAAGGGTAATAATTCTGGGCGAAACACCCAACGTGAGTTTCCTCACCTCGACCTCAGTGCCATCACAACATCAAAGATCATCGAGGAGATGGCCCTCTAGGCAACTAAGGACCCTGACTTTTAGGAGGAGGAGAGTGACGACCTCTTAGGTAAAGAGACTGTGGAAGGGGAAGATGGAGGTGACATCGCCAACACCGCCGACGACCACATGGAGACCGATCAGCCTACCACTTGCCTCTTTTCTTGGACCCCGTATATAGTGTATGTGCCAGGCCTTCGAGCTCGGTTGTAATAGCAGTTGCTTTCCTTTCTATATGTTGTTTTTTTTGTTTGCCATGTACTCGAAACTTTTGTCAATGAAGCATAGTGATTCAAAAAACCTTGTGTGCAAAAATATTTCTAAGTGTTGGTTATCCCAAAGTGCCGAGCTAACGAGCTGGGCTCCAAGTAGGAATAACTCAGTATTGTTGTACGCCGAGGTGGACAGACATTGTAGGGTATATATTGTTATCCCGAAGTGTTGAACTAACGAGCTGGGCTCCGAGTAGGAACAACCTGGTATTTTTGTATGTCGAGGTGGACAGACACTGTAGGGTATATACCTGACCTGTCTATGCATGGGTTACTCACTTGCCCAAACTGAAGAGGCGACTGGTACTTGTTGTGCCTATGCTGAAGAGGCGACTATGACTTATTACGCCTATTCCGAGGAGGCGACTAGGACTTATCTGCCCGTGCCGAAGAGACGACTGTGACTTGTCTGCCTATGCCGAAGAGGCAACTAGATTTTATTGTAGTACCGAGATCTTCTGTCAGCTCAACACTGTGGCCCTTAGGCTTCTGGGAGTGACTCATAGTCCTCTCTCCAGCTCGACGTCTTTTTGACCAGTTCAGTGGTCCCAACGATTTAGAAGAAATTTTACATTGGAGTCGTGAACTCATAAGTAGTACCTCCATAGGCTGTCGATGTTCCATGATTGAGGTACCTGCTTCCCTTCCAAAGTCTCGAGCTCATACGTGCCTTCCCCGAATACCCGCCTTACACGGTATGGACCTTCCCAATTCAGTCTGAGCTTACCCACACCGGGCTCAGTTACCATAATTTTCCGGAGAACTAGGTCTCCAACACGAAACTGCCTCTTCTTGACCAAGGCGTTGTAGTACCGAGCTACTCTCTGCTAGTATGTCGTAGCTCGGATGTAGGCCAGGTTCCGCACCACCTCTACCAGGTCCAAGTTGGAAAAGAGCTTGTCATCGTTTGCTTCCTCACCATATGCCTCAAATCGCAATGTGGGTACCTCGATCTCTACCGAGATCACCGCCTCTGTACCATACGTGATGTTGAAGGGAATTTCACCCGTCGTGGTCTTGATAGTAGTTCGATAGGCCCAAAGGACATCGGGCAGCTCATCCACCCACAATCCCTTTGCTCGGGTTAGGTGAGCTTTCATTCCATGAAGTATCACCCTGTTCGTTCACTTGAGGGTGTGCCCCCGAGGTGAAGTTTTGTTGAATCCCCATTTCAACGCACTAGCTTTGGAACTTGATATCTTTGAACTGTTTCCGATTATCGGATATCAGCACCCGGGGTAGTCCAAAGTGGCATACTATGCTCTTCCAGAAGAAACTTTGTATATTATGAGTTGTGATGGTTACTAGGGGCTTGGCTTCCACCCACTTCATAAAGTAATCTACTGCCACAACTAGGAACCTCCTCTACCCGGTTGCTAGTGAGAAAGGGCCGAGGATGTCGATTCCCCACTGCGCAAAGGGCCACGGGCTGGTAAGGTATTTCAAATCAGCAGCAGGTTGATGGTGGATATTGGCATGCCTCTGACATTTGTTGCACTTCTTGACAAGCTCGAGTGTGTTTGCCTTCATTATGGGCCAATAGTAACCCTGCCTTAACGTCTTCTGTGTGAGGGCTCTGCCCCCCAAATGTCCTCCGCACAGGCCTTCATGGGTGTCGTGAAATACAAGCTTAGCTTCTGAGGGTCGCAGGCAGCACAGGTAAGCGAGCGTGAAGGATCTTCTGTACAGCCGTCCGTCTATGAGGATGTACCTGGCTTATTAAAGCTCTACCATCCGAGCTGCATTGCGTTCTGCAGGTAGGGTCTCGTGAAGCAGATAATCGGTGAGCTGGTCAATCCAGCTCAACGTTCTTGGACCTTAGAATTTGCCTAATGAAACAGGATCTGAAGCCAGCCAAGATCTCTCTAACTTTGGCTAGCTAAGCTACCATAGTTGGATCATAGGTTTCATAGTCGCCAATGACTTGGTTGATCACTAGTTGTGAATCGTTGCATACGATCAGGTGCTTTGCTCGTATTTCCTTTGCTAAGTTTAGCCTGGCAATCAGCGCTTCATACTCTGCCTCATTGTTCGACGTCTCGAATCTAAACCGGAGAGCATACTCCAGCTTCACCTACTTTATTGCCGATCAACGGCTCAAACTTTATTTACAAGGCGTTGGAACGTTTCCCCAGCATTTTTCAATCCAAAGGGCATAACCTTATAACAGTATAGCCCGAGCTCAGTTACAAATGCGGTCTTGTCCTACTCAGCAGGATTCATCCTAATCTGGTTGTAACCAGAATAGGTGTCCAAATAACTTAGCAACTCATTCCTCGAGGTCGTGTCCACTAGGCGGTCAATATTGGGCAGTGGAAAGCAGTTTTTCGGGTATGCTCTATTCAGGTCGGTGTAGTCGACGCACATGCACCACCTATCGTTGGCCTTATTCATCAGAACCGGGTTGGCCACCCAACTCGAGTAATGGACTTCCCTAATGAAGTCTGTTGCGAGGAGCTTCCCGACCTCCTCATCGACTACCCTCCATCGTTCCGGGGTGAGGTTGCGTTTCTTTTGTCTTACTGACCTAATAGTTGTGTTCAAAGTGGCTCGCTGGTCAAGGCACCGATCTGAAGAGTTGTGGTTGGTTCGGTGTCAGAAACCGGTATGTGGACCATTTCTTCTCTCGGGGCAGCTCACTCCTCTCTGTGTTTCGCTGATTGTTTGAGCTCGAAATCCTCTACCAGTATTGCTTTTCCTTTCAGAGCGGCCATGTAACATTTGCGAGATTCGAGCTGGTCACCTCACACGACCCCCACACCGTAATCAGTTGGGAACTTCATCACTAAATAATAGGTGGACACTATCGCACGTAGAACGTGTGTGATAGGCCGACCTATAATCGCGTTGTAGGGGGATGGAGTCCCAACCACCAGGAAAGTGTGCTTGAATCGTACGATGTTCGGCCACGTCCCTGCTTCCACTAGTACTGTGACCCAACCAAGGGGCCTGACCTCTTCTCTGCAAAATCCTACCAAAAGTGCGTCTATTGGCTTTAGGTCGCTCTGATGTAACTGTAGCTTTTTGAAGGTTTTCTTGAAGAGGATATCCGCCGAGCTGCCCAAGTCCACCAGGATCCGCTTCACTTCCAAGTTGTTGATTCTGAGCTTCACAACCAAGGAGTCATCATGCAGATACTGAATCTCGTGCACGTTGTCCTTTGTGAAGTAGATAGGTTCTTCGAGACGAGGTTGCTTTGGCGGGTTTTCGCCTTCATTCTCCAATTCACGGACCGAAGTCCTCCTAGCTATTGATGTACATCTCGCAATGATGGACCCGCCGGTGATCATATTGATCACTCCGCGAACTGGCCTCTCCTCTGGTAGCTGCCGAGGTGGCTACTCATTCTACTTGCTAGTCTCGGGGGCATTCCTCCTCTAGTCCCCCTGTTGGTCTGCCTGCCCCCTCTCCACTCGTAGGATGTAATTCTTCAGGTACCCACGGCGGATAAGCTCTTCAATCTCGTCGCGGAGATTCCTACAATTTTTCGTGTTGTGTCCATGATCTCAGTGGAAATGGCAGTAGACATTCAAGTTTCTTATTTTCAGGTCTCCCCTTAGCCTAGGCGGCCATCTAACAAAGGAGGAGTCCTTGATGGCCATTAAGATCTCTCCTCGCTTAACATTCAAGGGTGTATAATTCGTTCTCTCTACTGACGGAGTCCTGGAACACCGACCTGACTTGTGGCCGCGCGAAGGGGAGCTGCTTCTTGACTTACTTTTTCTCCTACTCTGTGACTTACTCTTATTTCTTTTTTGCCCACTGCTGCTCGTCCCTTCATTCTCTCTCTTCCTCTTTTCAGTCGGTGGATTATCAGTCTTCTAGTTAATCTCCTCCTTGGTACCGATGAACTGGTCTGCCAACTTAAGGAACTCAGTGATATTTTTTGGTTTGTTGGCTACCACATGCCACTTGAATCCTTTGTGGGTGATTCCTTTCTTTGTTGCAGTGAGACACATCGCTGGATTGAGGTCCGGTATTTGCAGGCAAGTGTCGTTGAAGTGCTTGATGTAGCTTCTGATTCACTCTCCTTCCCTCTGAACCATGTTCAGAAGACTCTCTTGTGACTTCGGGCATTTCTTGCTGGTAATGAAATGCGCAGTGAACAGGTCGACAAACTATGCCCAGCTCTTGATGGAGCCCGGCGCGAGGTTCCTATACCAGGTACAAACTACTCCCCTGAATGTGGTGTAAAAGGCCACACACATGCAGGCTTCGTCAGCCCCGACTAGGTGCATCTGATAGGGCTATTCGCGGATCGGGTTATGTCTGTTTACTGAGGTTTTTCCAACTGACCCGACCTGGTCGGTTTGAGTCAAGTTGGGTCGGTTTGGGTCGGTTTCGGCTCTAAGTTCATCCATGCCCCCCATGGCCACCTAGTTTTCTGGAAATATATTTAAAACTGAAATATGTATTTTA